>OY735223.1:3010627-3018127 GCA_963457665.1 Thysanoteuthis rhombus
TACATACCCCTTTGCCAAATACGATTACTCAGTGTTTCATAATTCCTGACATTTGATCCGGGGAATGTGATGAGAGAAACAAAAGTTGAAATAAACCATTCTCTTTATTATACTGAAATTTTGTATTCTTAAAATAAAGTAGTGATTCTAACTGACGTAATGAATCTTTACAAGGACTAACACAGGGAATTGTGGCAAATCGAGTCTAAATGTATTTGGCTTAGGTGCACATAAATCTCTGACTTAAACTTTAGTATATATATATATATATATATATATATATATATATATATATATATATATATATATATATATATATATGATTTGATGGCATTGCGATTTAAGTGCATTAAGAAGCGTGCATCTACTCAATACATTCTGCAATTAAGTATTAATTCAAAATCATTAAAATCGTCAGAAGATTGATTAACTCATCAAAACTTACATTTAACGAGTTAATATAATTATAGAGACACTAATTGGAATTCATAAACGAACTTAAGTGGAATCTTAATATTTCACCTGATTTCCTTCTCCTGTCGTCCCCCATCGAACGAATCTCTCGAAGACTTTTAGACTCAAATTCTCAAAGGTAAATCGAGATTTCCTTTGTAATGTCCTCAGCGTCTTATACCTAATGACTTCCTGTATTAAGTATAATAACATGCAAAGGCAAATAACACTAATATAACATTTACAAGTAGATAGTAAAGCCCTTTGGCTCATGAGGAGCTTTGGTCACCGAGAAAGTTCTGTCAAAGTTTCTATTACAGATTGTTTTTTAGTCAAACTCCAGTTTAAATCAGTAGTTGACTTTGTTTTCCTACCCATAAGCCATTTGGGGGATGAACCCATAATCAAAGTTATCCAATATGGCAACCATTTTGAAACGGCCATTTTAATCTCACCTAGTTGTGTGGTGTCTGTAAACCCAATGTTTGTAGAGATGACGTGATATATACTGGATTTCTCACTAGTATATATGTTGATATATTGGAAAGATAATTTCATCACCGTGTACTGAAATACCTATCATCACGTTTTTGTCTCTAACTTTTCCGTTCAACAGACACAAATTGACAAGATACACCGTTTGAAAGCTGACAAAATTCTCTTTCAAGCGATGTATCATGTCATCCCTACAAACATTAGGTTTTCCCCCTGAACAACTTAGCAAGGTCAATTTGGCGTCCATCTTGAAAAATGACCACCATCTTGGATAACTTAGTTCAGAATTGAGTAAATTTGGGATATGCTACCAATCCTATCAAAGGTGAAAAATTCAGCTTGACCTTAATTTGGGGGGGGGGGGGTCAAAACCTATTTTACTGGACTACCCGCAAGAGCAATCAGGACAACAAGATCAACAGATTTAGGGGAGCAAAAATCCTCAAACGATTTGGAATCACGACCAAGCCAGTAGGCGGCTCTCTCAACGACTGAGCCAAACTGACAAGTCTCAAATATCTGCGAAATTTACAGATACGCAATGGCTTATTTCATTCAAATACACTAATACTAAATATATATATTTCTATGACTTTTTTTCATTATATATACAATACAATAGTTGCAGTAATCATCTTCTGTCCGAATTGAAGTACAAGTGGGGTTTGACCCTGAAGCAGCCATGCTTGTATCTTTTGCTAACTGTCTATATCCCTATCCTCTACTACTCGTAGTTAGTTAATTAAGCCCTTTGCCTCATGTAAGTTTTTTTTCAAAAATGTCTTTGGTGTGATCCGGACAGGGATCGATCCTCGGTTGCTTACATCACCTGGTATTCCTAGACGGTCACCCATCTAGACAATAACTATGCTCGACAGTGCTCAACTTCGGCGATCGTACGAGAAATGGTGTGCCCAATGCAATTTGACTGACTGATTACTTCTACTAATACTCAATTTTTAGATATATCATTTACAAGTAGTTAGTTAGTAAAGCCCTTTGGCTCATGAAGTGCTTTCATCAACGAGAAAATTCTGTCAAGGCTTCTATTACAGACTGTTTATTGTCAAACTCTTGTCGAAACCAGGAGTTGTTTTTATTTTCTCCCAATAAGCAATTTTGGGGGCTGAAACCATAATCAAAGTTATCCAAGATGACAACCATTTTGAAATGACCAATTTGACCTCACCAAGTTGGCATGAAATATACTGGATACTAGATTTGTCAGGGAAGAGTACTGAACGAATGACCAATAGTGAAGATTGAGTTCCTTTTGCTTCCACTCAAGCATAAGCATCCTATTCCATTCATACCTTTGTTTATTACATGGTGGATGGAAAAGGAGAAGAGAAAAGATGACAGTTATGAGGAGAATGTACTTATATAATGAAGAGTAATTTTCTTGGTTCTGTCCGTAACCATGGACTGTTCCATGAAAAATCTGCCGATAAAAGTATCTCCTGCTTATCATTTAAAAAAATGGACTCTACCTCTGTGATGAGTTTTAGTGTCTTCTCTGAAAAAAAGAATTTAGATACAGGTAGTCTCCAATTTCCGTAAGTTCGCGTTAGGCCACTTCATTTTTTTTTTCGAAACACGAAAATAGCGTTCAGCCTTTGTTTTATGGCCATCATGGAGGTAGCTCACACTCCCATTCTCCTTACGCACACCAATCTTCTGTACCTCCCATCATGTCAAACTCTGATGACTCAGCTTAACATACCGTATTAATTTCGATTTACGGAAGACTTTTATGGGGACTCTCCACTTTCGGGAGTAACCTGCATAACCATGTTTTTTATTTCGACAGCATTTAGCTACATTTGTTTCTGTAATAAAAGTATTTGTTTCCTGTAGATTTTCAAGTTAATCTCAGTTAAAACGTCCGAAGCAAAAATAGATAATGATTACATGAAAAAAAAAAAAAAAAAGACGGAAAAAATCGCCCGAAGTGCATTCAGTGGGAAATGAAATGTTATAAAGATATATTCGTAGTGCATACGTTGAATGTTATAAAAATATTTGTGTAGTGTATATTTTAGTTATAAACACTGTATAGTCTGCTTCCTATCTTTCTTGCTTGTACTAGGAGTACCTAGGGAATAATAATCAGCGCAATGGTCGAACGTACGATGAAGTAGACTAATATTATGATAATCGTCATCATCATAGCCTTACAATCAGGGGACATTTTTGAATTAACTACTGGAAACCTTTAACGTGGAAATACTCTAGTTACGCATAAAGATGACAGGCAAATTTTGTTATGAGTTCACAGAGAACCGCACTGAGTGCCTGCGGTTAAAACAACAATGAAATAACATTACAAACAGTTACGAACACGGCGACTAATATTATTACAGAACGGAAACAGAGGTGGATAGATAAACAGATAAATAAATAAACGGGTCTGGATAGTCACCCAATAGAAACCATCACGTGACTAACATCTCTTGGCAGCATGTCGTGTTGGGGGTGATCAATTGGAAGATATTTGAAAAAGGGGTGATCATTAAAATTGTAACATCTCGAGCCTGTTGTCGGACAATGATCACTAAAAAATTCCGAATTAAAAAAAAAAAACAAGCATGTATGCTACTGGACTGAAACTATGGGTCCCATTTAGCATAAAATTACATTGTAAATCAAACCTCTCTCATTAAAAACTTATTTAGAGGGCGAAGGATTAAGAAACAAAACAAAACAACAAAATAAAAACGTTTTTTATGAACATAATAGAAAGCTTATATTTTCAGTCCTCTAGCTCCTGTACGCGCGATACATACATACATCGCCAGTCAGACAGTCACACAGCAAACCAATCAGCCGAACCAGCTTAAAAACTGAAGGAAACCATGTTTACAGTTTTGGTGACAGTCTTTGTTGACGGTTTCTCATAAATAAATAAAATCAGAGAAAATGTCACTGTGGGTTCGCGAGCAATTTTCTCTTCTCCACTTCTGAACAATTTGGAAACTCTGAAAACACATGGAAAATCCGATAATGGTTCAGCGAAGACGTAATTATTCTAATGGTCTTGCCTATTAAGCACGAATACAATCTCTGCCCCTCGTGTCACACAACCCGTTCCTCTCCAAGCTCTGTTAATTCATTCTCCCCTTTTGCTTTCTCGACCCTACCCCGTCATTTCGTCAATGGTGTGTCGTGCGTGTGATTGTCCGTACCCCACGGCGTTGTTACTCTGCCGTACGCAGCAGAATTAAATAAAACGTTACGTTTCCGTATTCAGATTTCTCTACTCGCTACCGTCCGCCATTTTGTCTCTTTATTTTTTTTTCTTTCTTCCCGCCTTTTTTCCCCCCATCTTTTCAGCTTTCACACCTTTTCTGTTTGTTCCTAACACTTTTTTTTTCGTTGTTTGCTGATTTTTTTTTTCTCTTCATTTTTATTTTCAATTTAGTTTTTTTTATTTCTTTTTAAATATATTTCTCTAGTGTTCGTTTGTTCTTAACGAAAAAGTCGTAAATTAGTGGTTTACACAACAAAATCAAGTTAAAACCTCTGCTAGTGTTGGGAAAAGGTGCGCAAAAACATAAAAAGAATTAAAACAATGCCAAAATAACAAACCAAAATAACTACAAAAAAAAAAACCCTGATAAAACAAATAAAATGTTGAGGGTAACAAGAAAAGGGGGAGAAATTAATGAGTTGATGGGGGTGGAATCGTTAGGGTAGGAAGATGAAGCCACGCCAAAAAAACAAAAACAAACAAAAACAAACAAAAACAAACAAAAAACCGCACGAAGACACGTGAAAAAACGCGAGAAAAAAAAGCAAATCTCTACTACAGCTTCGATCAAAGATGGCTGCCCTTTTTTTTCATTATTCTGATCTGTGCTTATATACTTTTTTCTCTATTCTGGCTTTTTGTAGAAGACAATATGTTTGCTTTTACAGGATAAAAAAGAAAGTGAAAAACTGTAGTCGAAAATGAAAAGAACAAAAAGTAAAAACGACGAAACAACAACAAAAAAAAATAGTAAATAAATAAAATAAATACGAGGTATAAAAGCCGAAAGATGATTTATTGTTGTTTTTGGCTATTATTAATTATAAAGTTGAGGAAAGAATCATAATATTAAGATGGTGACGAGAAATATGGGACTATGAGAAAAGACCCAACATATTCAGAGCAAAATAATTGCATGAAAGGAGGCGCAGACTGGCGTAACGGTTGCCTGGCACAGAATACAGAATCATCAGACCAGGTTCCAATTTTGGCCGGAGCTATTTAAATTCGTTGTCAGCTCGGATAGTGTAATGGTTAGCACGTCTGCGCATAGAAAGTCTTGGAATCGATTTCTGTAGGAGCAAAGAGGGTGGAACTCTCTCACGTCTGGGAAAGAGGCAGCGGACACCCATATGGTTACACAGAAAATTAAAGTAGCGGACCGAGGCTGTTTAAGATCACCTCACACTATTACTCATTAAGTGAGGCATGGACCCACTTTTCCCCACCAGCTATGTAACGCAGTCTATCTAAGAGAAAGTTACTCTGAAAGAAACTAGAAAAATAACGAGTTGTCAAAAAAAGACGACGTTGTTTATCCAATTTTTGACAGCGTTTGTTTCTGAAATAAAAGTTTTATTTCCAATTGATTTTCAAGTTGATCTTCGTTAAAACGTCCGAAAATAAATAAATAATCATCGAATCAAAAATGAAACGAAAAACATTGACCACAATGCGAAATAATGAAAAAGTTATGAATACATATATATGAAAAGTATACATCAGTTATAAACATTGTAATTTACTTTCTTTTCCCCTTTTTTCTTTTTCTCTTTCTTTCTTGTACTTTCTTTCTATTCTCAATTCGAGTATTGATTAAAAAAGGGATAATATGACGTAGAGTGACGTAAAAAAGAAAACAATATTACTCTCTTTGTCCTTCCTTTCTTATGAACGCAATAGACCGATTCAAATTTGGTCTGAACGGAAAACATTTTTGCATTCAGAGAACTGCCGACTTTTCTCACAGTTGGAAACTATTGAACAATCAGGATAGACTAGACTATTACTTCCAAGTTGTCACTTTGATCCTCACTAGTGGCCAATACTTCGACCAAAATCAAGCCAAGGTTAGTAAATAACAATTTAATGACACAGCAGTTGCCAAATCCCCAGTCACGAACGACTATAGTATACACCTCGTTCCTGGAGAGCCGATTCTTTGGTAGTATATCTTCGCTAGATTAAAAGGAGAGAGGTCTGGGTTATTATAGCATGTACGCTGTTGGGATGAGGTATTGTTTTTGTTAATCCACGGAAATTTATGCATGGATTTCAATAATAGAAAAAGACCATTTTCATGTGGAAATGTAAAAATTTTTTTTTTGAACTATCACAGAAAGATCACATATCAGTCAATATACCACGTTGATATTCACAATACCTCATCTAATAAAAACATAAAACGGGAAAATGTATAAAATACTGTAACGGACAGGACTTCTGCATCTAGTTGAAGGCCTTGTCGTTCAATTGGTTCAGCAGGACGGGCTAAACGGTGTTATCCTAGGAGATGCGGGTTCGATAACCACCTACAGTGTATTTTTAAGAAATTTTCTGATCAAACGCTTTTTGCTCACTGCCGAAGGGTAATCGGTTTGAGTAAAAAGTTGCTAGGGAAAACTACTAATAGAATCGATATATTGGTAAAAAGTAGTTTAAAATCTAAAAATAACAATGACTTATAATACTTGATCTCAAAAAAAGAAAAGACAACAAAAAAAACACTAAAGAAAACGAAAAAAAAATGCTGTCAATATATATTTAAGTTGTTACGAAAAGGTTTGTGTTCAATCATCAGAACATTTCGTCTTCCGTAACGTGAAAGAATACTCGCAGAAGGCATTCAGAACACCACGAGAATAGCGTTCAGTTTTATGGAGGCAGTGCGTACTTTCTTCCTTTTTCTTTCCTACACCCCAGTCCTCTACGCCTCCAACCACCCAACCTCTAATGACTCTGACTAACACACCATCATCACCATTTTGGGGGTCTGGGAACGTTCAAAATCTTTCCTGTGTGTGATAATGCTAATTGTTACTACGTTTCACACCATTCCGACATTTAAAAAAAAAATAGGAAAGCTCTATTTTCGGATATCGGGGGAAGCCTGAACATCAGTCGGTAAATACAGTATCATCCATAAGTGAATACACTTACCGTTCTGTTTATATAGAAAATGGATTTATTTACAAAGAAAACACAGCAGGACTTAAATATTTCTAGTGGAACATTATACAATAAAAACATTAATTTATGACCAAGCCCTGCAGTATTGAAAATCGTTGGAGTGTACTCATTTTTGATGGGCAACACATTCATATTTTTAAAACTTAGTTGTCAACACTCACAGGATTTCCACGGGTTCAGCTAGTTCATACAAGGCAAATTCTTGAATAACTTATAAAAATAATCTTAAGAAAGTTATTCGGCGACTTTTTCACCAAACAAAATTGAATCAAAAGTTGACGTCGAGACCTTTTCAATTATCGAATATTGAAAATTTATTATTAATCAAGTGA
>OY735223.1:3023127-3045627 GCA_963457665.1 Thysanoteuthis rhombus
AATAGAGGGTTACTGGTTTGCTCAATCGCCGAGAAAAATTTTTTTTATTAGAGCGATCTCACTTTTTGATTACGACTTAAGAGAGGTTCTCAAAGTTTAGAGCCTGATGGCACACCAACTGTGAAAATGAAATGAATTAGACAAAGATATTTCTGTAATCAATGAACAAAACTTTTATAGCTGCACACGGATTATTCCTCTTTCCTTTTATCTGTTACTGAAAGTGTAGAGATCACACAAAACCACTCGATAGCAACTTCGCTAGAAGATGGGCTGAGAGACTCTGCACACATGGCTTACTGTAAAAAAGTGATCTGCAAGAGATATACAAATTGCACACAACGAAATGGCTCAGCAAATGGGAAGGGCAGGATACTAAAATCACAAGGACAGCAATCCTTGTCTGTGGACAAAATTTTTATATCAGCATGTTGATATATACACTTATCGACTCTTTTTTTCTTTTATCTGTTGTTAAAAAAGTAGAGATCTCACAGAATTTACTTATAAAGTCCAGAGATTGGCAGCACAGACACATTACATATAATGGATACGTTCAAGGCTTTGGTTGTCAGTTTGAGGGTCAGTCGTTTATTTAGGCTCCATGTTTTAGCTCCATGGGTGACTATCGGTAAGATTCATTGGTTGTATACCCTTCTTTTTAGGACTAATGAAATGTTTGTCTTTTTGAAAGTCGAGCTTGATCTGCCAAAAGCTTGCCAACCAAGTCTTATTCTTTGCTTTATTTCTTCTTTGGGGGATTTCATGGAGATTTGTTGTCCTCGTTAGATGTAATGGTCTACTTTCTCCAGCTCTGATTTTGATCGTTGTGTCTTTGTCCTCAACATATTTGTTGAACATAACATTCGTTTTGCCGAAGTTCATGTGGAGGTCAACTTTCTTGCTTCATTCAATTCATGTAGCATTATTTGTAGATCGTGAAGATTCTCAGCAAAGAAAACGATGTTGTCAGCCAACCTGAGGTTACTTAGCCAATAGCGGTCTATTCTAATTCCTTTGTGTTCCCATTGAAGATTACGTGAGATCATCTCAAGACAGGCTGTCGAGAGTTTGGTCGAGCTGGTACCACTTAATTTCACTCCTTTTTCTAATTAAAGGGACTCAGAGTCTTGATATGTAGCTTGATGAAAGAACTACTGTGTCTTTGATATGTTGCAGTACTCTGATATATACGGGGTCAACACCTTGTTGTACAATTGCGTCAATAACTCTGGGGACTCCCACTGAATCGAGGGCATTTTTAAAGTCAACAAATGCTACAGCTCGTGTCAGTCTATTTTCTATTGCTTTCTCCTTTAGTTGTTTTACTAAATGGAGATAGTTTAGCCTTACTCAAAAACTAGAAAAGAACAAATAGGTCTGGTTAGTCACTCAATAGAAACCGTCACATGACCAACATTTTTTGGAAGCATGTTACATTGAGGTGATCAATGAATAAGTTGGTTCTCTCATCTCTTATGGGACAGTAATCACTAAAAGAAAAGCGAAATTTGTCAAAAAACATGCGTGAATGCTGCCGGGCACCCCCCTTTTTTCATAGACATAATACGGAGTAAATGTTTAAATCTCCTGCCCACTGACTTTATCAGTGCAGTATGGACCCGCAGTACATAGATAGCCAGCCAGTCTGTCAGCCAGAGCAGCTTAAAACTGAAGAAACCTATGTTGACAGTTTCAGTGAAGGTTTGGGTTTCTATTTTCCTTTCTCGCTAAGTCTGTATTGATAATAAAAGTTTTAATATTGAAAGGAAATCTAGAAAGAAAGAAAGAAAGAAAGAAGGAAAGAAAAAAGAAAGAAAGAAAGAAAGAAGGAAAGAAAGAAAAAAAAGGAAAGAAAGAAAAAAGAAAGAGAGAAAGAAAGAAAGAAGAAAGAAAGAAAGAAAGAAAGAAAGAAAGAAAGAAAGAAAGAAAGAAAGAAAGGAAAAAGTCACGAAAACAATGGCTAATTTCATTAAAAAAAAACCCTGTCTTCAAATGTCATTTTTCTCTCTCCAAATATTAGAAATAATCCCTGGTAATATTCTGACGATATATTTAGCAATTACGAAATTCCGGTGAACTGGCGTCCAGCGTAGAAGGGATTCGGAAATTCTGGATATCCATGGGCGGAAAAGTTCGGAAATCCGATACACATCTGGAGACCTGAAGGCAGACTCGGAACAAAAGGGTCAGAAGTTTGTGGAACGCGCACAAGAGTAAACGGTTTGGTAGACCAGTAGCCACGCACACACACACATACACAAAACACACACATACACAAAACACATACGAGCACAAAACATACACACAAAACACGCACACACACAAAACATAAAGCAACACACATAAAACACACACACACACACACACACACACACAAAACGCACACACACATACACAAAACACATACACGAAACATAAAATGTGCACACACAATACAGCACAAAGCACACGTACACTTCACTCAGGCATAGAAAAAGACGGTTGGGACAATTCAACGGCACCCTGGTCTTTCCGTAAGTCACGGAGACTTGGAGAGCCAGTCTGAATGAAGGGAAACAATGTAAATACAGTCCCCCCAGAAAGGGAAGCACTTCACAAATGATCCGACATTCGAGACTTTCCTTCCTACTTCCGTTACTGACGTAATTAATCTGAGCGACAACCGAGTTAATTTCCGGTCTTCCGCTTCCGGGACGCCACCGGGTACCCAAGTACCGACGACGTTCGGTTTCCAGTCTAGTCATCTCAGTGTGTATGTGTGAGTGCGTGTGTGTGTGTGTGTGTGTGTGTGTGCGCGCAGTCCTTGTGCCCAAAGTTTGATTACTGCTGATCTGTATAGACAACTTTCGGCCGTCAGATTGATGGACAGAAGTGCCGGTCACCAAGCGGTTAATAGTTCGGTGAATGAAATCAGCGAGTTGAGTTCAAACTCAAGCCGAGGCAATTTGCGTTAATCTCGTACTAATCTATTTTTGATACTCTATCTATGGCGATGGCGCTCGATATTTTATAACAGAACGTAAACCGAGAGATAGACATTTAGAATTTGACAAACAGACAACAGTTTTCTGTCGTTCGCAATAACTTTGTGAAATAAAATTGAAAATATTCATCAATCTATCTTTCTATCTAACTATCTATCGTTATCTATGATGTACGCAGCATCTTTCTTTCAAATACGTATTTTTAAAATATAAAAAATCATAGAATCCATTGAAAAATTCAAATGGCAATGGGCTGGCCATGTCGTGAGAATGGCAGACAACTGATGGACATCGTGGATCACAACATGGATCCTCAGAGATCACATGCGCAACCGAAGCCGGTAAAGTATTAGATGGAGAGACGAGCTAGACAAATTCAGAAAGTATTGGCTCTGCGACGCCCATGATAGAGAATTGTGGCGAATCCTGGGATAGGTCTATGTCCAACGACGAACGTTAAGAGACTGATGTTGATAATATAGCTGGGAATCAATTTTTGTTCTTTCGACCATATAACTTTTTTTGTGTGTAATTTTCTCCCCCGTTTCAGCTTTCATTACCTAAATTCTGTCCTCAATTTTTCTGATTTGATTTAAGTCGACTAACAATTGTGGTCCTTTAGGCATTATCTGTAGTTGAATGGTCCCATAGTTCATACGGTAACACCTTTGATCCAGAGAACAAAGAAGAAAGAAAATTTACTTTTTTGGTGACAGCAACTGGAAACAGTTTGTATTCATTTGTTCTATTTGATTTGTTCTGTTGGTGGAAATCGTGTTATAGTTTAAAAGGCATTTTAGGGTGTTGGCGCTTATTTCATATAACATTTTGTTTATTCGAGGCTGTTTTGTTTCGATAAGAATAGCTTCTAATATTTTAAGTATTTTTATTCTGTAAGAGTTTTCAAGGATTGTTGTATTATCTGTGATTATTTTGTGGATATTCGGCTTCTGAGTTGGTACGTGTATAACACTGTCACCTACTTCAACATTTTTCACTCTCCATTGCATTCTATATTGGGCTACAAGATACAAGTCTATCATACCAAAATATAAACTAGAGAAATGTGGGGTGACAATAATACAAATATTGTTTTGGTCGCCTCTGGTGGTACCTATTTGTGAAAAAACAGTGTTGATCTTTGGACCAATACATACATACATACATACACATATATATATATATATATATATATATATATATATATATATATATATATATATATATATATATATATGTATATATATATGTATATATATATATATATGTTTGTATTCTGTATAAGGTTTTATGTGTATTGCGTATTGATATTATTCTATTCTACATATTTATTTTTGAAACAAGGCTTACTTACATAGATGTTATAAAAACGTTTTTTTTCATGAAGGATCAGTAAGTATATCAACAGATATGACTCGCTTTGATCTTCACCCATGTGAATATTAAATCCGTTGTGTCGGTTTTAATTTCAGACTGCATGCAAACCAACTTATGATATCATCTTTAAGAACACAATAATAATTTGATAATCATTTTCCACAAATCTCAAAGTTCACATATATATATATATATATATATATATATATATATATATATATATATATATATATATATATAATGATTTTTGCATGTAGGGTGTTAGATATCGGGGGTAAAGCACATGTAAATAGGTGTACATAGAAAATTCGTTCTTCACAGTGACTCTAAGTTTCATGCCAGTGTTGCCAATTATATATATATATATATATATATATATATATATATATATATAATTTTTCTTAATTTTTTTTATTCATATCCCTTTACTTTCTCTTTTTATTTTCTTTTTGCTTTTTGTTTTTCCTCTTTTTCTCTTTCTTATACTTCATCCCTCACAACAAAAACAAAACAGTTTCTTTTTTCTTTCTTTTCTGCTCTCTTGCTTGCTCGCTTCCTTAAAAATAATGTTGTTATGTATTTTACGATCAGCCTAAACAGATAATAGATCTTTTACCTTCAGAACAATAACAACAGATAACTACTAATACTACTTCAATTACCGCGATTATCGTCTTTTCTCAATGTTTCTTTATATAAATCCTGATATTATTTTGTGCGCTATTCCGTCCCGGATGGTTTGGCATGAACACAAAATATCCCCGGAACAAATCCCGACGGCTATTTGATTTAGGGCGGGTCTACACCGCAGATTCTGTGTGCATGGAGAAATTTTATGGACCCTGTGGAATTTTTACATCCGCTTCACTGAATTTTTCTTGGGAAAGATTTCTTTAAGATGATGCCAAGCCTAAAATCAATTTTTTCCATATATATATAAATATATATATATATATATATATATATATATATATATATATATATATATATATGTATATATATATATATATATATATATATATATATATATATGTGTGAGTGTGTGTGCGTGTGCATGTGTGCGTATCACTTCCATTCTTTTTTTCCATATATATATATATATATATATGTGTGTGTGTGTGCGTGTATATGTGTGTGTGTGTGTGTGTATCACTTCCATTCTAGAGCCATAATGAGGCGAAATTAAGATTGTATTTTAATTATCTATTGTCCAAACTGCAATCACTATGCTAACATTTTAAAAAGATGTTAGGTTATTTTTCTCGATGGTGTATGTGGTCACATTGAATCAGGGCACATTGAATCGGGGCACATTGAATCGGGACACATTGAATCGGGTTACATTGAATCGAAGCATTCTAAAAAGTACTCAATGGATTTAAATTGAAAATTCTGTTGAAGGGCAGGCAAAGAGGTAAGGAAGGGGTAGTTAAATCCTGATTAAGAAATATTTTCCCCTTTTTTCCATTCATTTAAACTCCTGTCCGTCCACACGATATCGCAACAAGTTCTCATTGATTGTAAATGGAATTTAACGGAAAGGTACTTAATGGACTTTGGAATACGTGATCAAATTTAAGGATGGATGCATGCAATATAATTACCCAAACGTCGTAGTCATCTGTCCATGACACAATATTTCACCAAAGTTTTTTGTCTTTCTATTGGATATCAATGAATTTCAATGAAATTTCAATGAACTATGCTTAATGAAATATGGAAGATGTGAATAAAACTTTTGGGAGCACCGTCAGTTCCCCAGACAATGACGTTGATCCTTTGCTTTGCCTAACTTTTGTCAATGAATGTTTGAGAGATTTTTATTATCACGATTTGTAACCTAAGCTACAATTCAGTGATACTTTCATAGGTTTCACTCAGGATTATCTTTACATCATTCAATATTATGTTTCACAGTGCGTCTTATGCTGATTCAGTGGAATAAGAAGGAAAAATTTCCACCAGCCGCGAACATAGTGATATTACTATCTTATTTTTATAAAACCTAAATCACTGCTAAGTCTTTATCTTTCTTTCTTTTTTTTTTACCCAAACATATTGATGGAATTAGTTTCTACTTACAATTGGAATTTTCAGATCTGCTCCACTTTGTTCGATATATATATATATATATATATATATATATATATATATATATATATATATGTATATATATATATATATATATATATATATATATATATATATATATATATATATATGTATATATATATATATGTGTGTGTGTGTGTGTGTGTGTGTGTGTGTTTGTGTGTCGGTGTCTGTGCAAACACTAAAGTAATTGAATAAATAAGATATTGGTCATGAGTCAGAAGGAGTCAGGAGGCATGACCTTGAAGATTTTGAATCAACCAAAAATTTAATATCTCACATTGACACGATAAATAAATGATAAACATCACACACACACGCATACACACACGGATTCGTATATCCACGTGTGTATAGAGCCACAAGGATGGCAATGTAAATAGATGCTTAGTCAGATAGAGATTTCGTTGGACATAGACTTCTCCCAGGATTCACCACACTTCTCTATCATGGGCGGCGCGGAGCCATTACTGTCTGAATTTGTCTAGCTCGTCTCTCCATCTAATATTCAACCAGCCTCGGTTGCACATGTGATCTCGGGGGATCCATGTCGTGAGTTGCGATGTTCATCGGTTGTCCGCCATTCTTGCAACATGACCAGCCTACTGCCATATGAGATTTTTAATGGATTCTATGTTGTCTCTGACTCTTGTCTTTTCTCAGATGTACCATGCTGTCTTGTGGTTTCTTCAAGTGAGGCACAGCATTATTCTTTCATGTGCACGTTGCATGGTTCTCAATTTGCAGATCTGTCTCTTGGTTAGGTTCCATGTTTCAGCTCCATAATTGACTATTTGGAGGATGCAATGGTTATACACCTATCTTTTTACGATTAATGGAATCTTCTTATTTTTGAAGGTTGAGCTTACTCTACCAAAGTCTTACCATCCTAGTGTGATTCTTCGCTTGATTTCTTCCTCTTTTGAGGGTCTCATTGAGATTTGTTGTCCTTGGTAGATGTAATGATCTACTTCCTCCATTTCTGTTTCCTCGATTTTGATCCTAGTGTTTTCATCTTCGATGTAGTTGTTGCACATGATCTTCGTTTAGCTGAAGTTCATGCGTAGGCCGACTTTCTTGCTCTCATCATTTAGTTCATCTATCATTAGTTGGAGGTCGTGTAGGTTCTGTGCAAAAAGGGCAATGTCGTCTGCAAATCTGAGTTTATTCTAATTCCTTTACTCTCCCAGTGTAGTCCTCCGAAGATCATCTCGAGGTAGGCTGAGAAGAGTTTGGGTGAGCTGGTATCACCTTGTCTCACTCGTTTCTGGAATTGAATGAGTTTGAGTCTTTATGTCGCCTAATAAAGTAGCTTCTGTTATTGTACATAAGTTTCAGTACTTCGACATATACTGGATTTACACCTTGTCGAGTGATGGCCTCCATGACCTTAGGGATTTCTACTGAGTTGAACGCCTTTTTGAAGTTGATAAATGCTATGGTGAGTGGTAGATTATATTCTGCTGCTTTTTCTTTCAGCTGATTTATCGAATGCAGGTGGTCCATGGTCGAGTAGCTTCTTCTAAAGCCAGTTTGCTCTCGTGGTTGGTTTTCATCAAGTGTTTTTGTGATTCGGTTGGTGATGATTTTTGTGAAAAGTTTGTATATGTAGTTAAGTAGGCTTATCGGCCTGTAATTGTTGAGGTCTTTTGGGTTTCCTTGTTTCATACAAAAGCATTATGATAGCTGTGTTCCAATAATCTAGGACTTTACTGTGTTTTAAACACATGTTGAAAAGGACGACCAGTGTCCTAGTGATGATTTTACCCGCTTTTCCGAGTAGGTCAATGGTGATGTTGTCTGGTCCAGGGGCCGTTCCTTTCTTCGTCTGTTTAATGGCTTGTTTCACCTCCCTCTGGGTTACTTCCGGGAAGTTCTCAAGTTGATTGCTCACTTTTTACGTATCCTGTCCATTGTTCTGTAGTCCTTGTTTGGACAAATAAAGTTTTTGGTAAAGTTCTTGGGCATGTTTGACAATCCTTTTTATGTCTGTTGTTAGGTTTCCATTTTCCTCGAGTATGCTGGTTATTTGCCTTCGTCCTGAGTTGAGGCCTTTGTTTATAGCTTTGAAGCTCCGACCTCTTTCAAGGGTTGATTCGATAATCAGTCCTAGACAAATCACTATTTATCTTGGACTAAAACTTCTTATTACAATGAATATATATATATATATATATATATATATATATATATATATATATATATATATATATATATATAATACTATCAACGGACAACACGGCCGGAAAAGAACGTAAATAAGCACGTACACACATACAATTTCACAGATATTTTCACACACATGCACACGTTTGCCCACATAGACATTCGCACTCAAACACACAAACATGCACACACAAACACACCTTCATACGTTCAACACACATTTTCTCACACAAACTCTCGCGTTCTTATGCACATACCCACGTGTTTTTGCATGCACACACACGTACACATATATATATATTTGCTCAAATGTGCTAATACGTTACCAAAAACTATTACACGTACACACACACATACACTGCTTTGGTGATGAGAAGCAAATGAAAAATTAAGATGATGATGAATATCACTCAGAATTAATACAATAGGTTACAATACTTCGTTTGATGATGCAAAATTATTTGATGAAAAAGCAGGATTGATTAATCACTCAATAAAAACCGTCACGTGACCGATGTCTTTTGGCAGAACATCATGTTGGGGGTGATCAATTAGAAAACTGGAAAAAAGAGTGATAAATGTTTCATTCACCTTTTGTTGGGTTGTGATCCCTAAAAATGTCTAGATAAAAAAAAAGAGCGAATGCATAAAATAAGTGGCCAATTGATGTATCTCCCCGATAGTCACCTATGGAGCTGAAGCATGGAACCTAACTAAGAGACAGACCCGCAAACTGAGTTGCATGTAACGCGCACAAGAGAGAATCATGCTCAACCTCACATGGAGAGATGACAAGACAGCACAGTATGTTAGGGAAAAACGCGAGTCCGAGATATCATAGAAACAATTAGAAGGCTCAAATGGCAATGGGCTGGACACGTTGCAAGAATGACAGACAACTGCTGGATATCACTATTCAAAACATGGACCCGCAGAGATCAAATGCAGAACCAAGGCCGGCAGAATAAGAGATGGCGAGACGAACTGGACAGATTCAGAAAGTATTGGCTCCACGACGCCATCGATAGAGAGGTTTAGTGAATCGTGGGGAAGGTCTATGTCTAATGACGGACGATGAAAGACTGATGATGATGACTAAAAACCTATGGGTGAGGGGGTCACAAATTGAGTAAAGTTTCTTCAAGACTTAATAAAGAGAAAATGTTCAAACTTTCAGCCCATTGTCACGGTGCGGCCAATGCGTGAGACACATACATACACAGCCAGTTGAACTGGTTTAAAGACTGGAGAAACCTAAGTTGACAGTTTTGGTGACAGTTTTGGTTGACTGTTTCTTACACATGCATTCACACTCTTGTAAGCGCATGCGCACTCGTATATATGAATACACATGCCCATACTTGCATAAACGTATACATACGTACACATGCCTACATATGCGAATAGACGAAGACACTCGCGCATGTGCATAGAGTCCAAAGGAACCCCCTGCACCTTCTCCAAGATGGCTGCCCAATCAACCGTGGCGGCCATTCGTTTTGAGCAAAAGACAAAGAATTGCTTGATTGGCGAAAACAGTGACCGATTGTATTTTGTGGTCAGTGAAGCGAATGACAGGCATTTACCCTTTTGATCAAAGTTCACTGGTCTTTTGATTAAGAGAGAGTCGATTGAGAAAGATCGGCTGGGCTGTCCGTGTTCTACACCCCCCGGGGAATGAGGCGGGCGGGCAGACATCACTGATGTGTTTTTAAGCACTGACCCCTGATGTAAGAGTCGGTAAAAGAAACGGGTGAAAAAAAAACAAAAAAAACAAAACGAAACGTCTGGCATCCTGAACAATCGCCATGGTTATAAAGAAAAAAAAGAAAATGAGAGAAAAGGGGCCGAAAAAGAAGGGGTAAGGGTAGAAAAAGGAGGCAAGAAGAAGAAGAAGAAGAAGAAGAAGAAGAAGAAGAAGAAGAAGAAGAAGAAGAAGTCAATTGAGATTTGTTTTGATGGTTTAATGTGTAAAAACTCCCAACAAGACGTGCGTGGACCTTTATGTAAAAGTGGCGCTGGCGTGCATTCATACATGGCCCATCCTTGCAGCGTCTATCCACAGGTGAATGTAGCAGCAAACTAACAGACAGACACTAATATAGATTGGATCTTACTAATCCGTTAAGCTTATAGCGGAAAAGGTACTGGCGAGGCAGATTTTTAGAACCAACAAAGCAATTGATACTCAGAATCCAAAAATTGGTTGATTTTTGTTAGATATTTAAAATTGAGGTGTTTTTTGCTAAAAAAAAAAAAATACTAATGGAAATTATTACGATTATTTTTTATTTTGAAGTAATCAAAATTTTCCCCATAATCACAATTCAGTTCTTCCGAATGCACAAACTTTTCAGAATTTTCTTCGATCTTTCTTCTGATGGCAGAAAGATATTGACGATAAAATTTACCTTTACATTATATATATATATATATATATATATATATATATATATATATATATATATATATATATATATATATATATATAAGATATATGTATATATATATATATATAAGATTTACTTTTTTATATATATATATATTTTTTTTGTACAAAGGTGTCGATTTCTGGACCGATATTTATTCACACCCACGTGACTGCTAGATTCAAATCACCTTCCCAAACATCGAAACTGCCGAACTAGTGTATCCCAAATTAGTGAGGGCCCACCTGTACAAGAATGCATTATGATTAATTATCTGTTTATGTAAACAGTGATATCACGGGTAGTAGAATTTATTCAATAAATACGTGGAAAATTTTCATTCACTCGAATCATGTCATATAAAGATTCATTTCCCGTAAAAAACTTCATCAAATGACCATCAAAATTGAACTTGGGTGATTTAAGGTTAATTGGACATTGCCCGTTTCGAAGGAGCCATTCTTTTTATTGCATGTGAAGCAGCAGCCATATCGTAATTATTTCCCGTCCGTCATTCGAAGAATTTCGATTATTTCTCTCGAGTGTCGCCAATTTAGATATTTTATATCTGAATTTAGATCTTTTCCCAAATCAGATAATTCATATCTAAATTTAGATTTATTGCGAATTTAAATATTTTATATCTAAAATTTAGATCTGTAATATACCTAAATTTATATCTAAATTTAGATTTGTAACCTTTGATAAAATATTTTTGATTTGTAATCAAAAAAATATTTCCATTAAATTTCTCAAGAGCTGCTGATCCAATCAACTTCAGATTCGACACTGCAATGCCTAATGTGCTGATCAATATACCGGACAAATGTCAACTTCATGCGATGGCCTGTTGAAGGGTCGTCAGTGGATAATATGCATATTTTTGAGGGAAACCTTTCCTTGATAAAAATATTCCACCAAACAGTTAAGGATATTTTTACAACAACATTCCTGACAAAAGAGAAAAACAGAAATTAAACTTAGTTGTCAAGAAGAAAGTTGATAGATTTTAAAGCTGAGAAAATCGAGGCCTTAAGAAAATGTGTCAGATAGTGAATGACACTGCTCTATAAAAACCACCGTCATTGGCGAGCTTGGAATAGTCCCAAAGAGCTTTGCAGATATATTGAAAGAAGTAGGAATCGGGATTTGTATCATTCAAACGACAGCATTGCTAAAATTAGCGACAATACTGAAAAGCCTTTTTAAATTCGACGGAAGTCGACAGTTCTATGAATGCCCTAAAAGTTCCTCGTTTAGACCAAATTTGGATCGGTTCATAGCGTTTATAAGAAAGACAGGAAAGAGAGAGGGAGAGAGAGGGTATTTGTTTACGTCACACTACAGCATACATTTTTAAAAATCCATTCGTAATGAAAAAATGGGACATAAAAAAGGCGTTCATAATTAAAGTGCAGGAGTATCTATTGGGGGTACTTGCTGCCACTTGATCCCCAGTGAATTGGGTTCTGATTATAACGGTAAATGACATCATCAAAAACTCTACAGTTACAATGAATCCTCTGTCATTTTCCTCATTCACGTATATCTATTTTGCGTGTAACATTTTAAAATGAGCGCTCAGATACTACAAGTTGATCCTTGGCAGATAACTGGGGAGCAGGACTTCGATCATAGACAGGGTGCACATATACTCTGAGCTTATATCTGTAAATAATCCCTTAATTTCTCATGGGTAGTACCATAGAAGTCCGCTGGGGTTGGGTGGGGAAGCGGAGAAACGGGGGACCCCTCCCTAGATCAGCCCTTCTAGGGTGAGAGATTTTGAAAGTAGGGACCTTATAGTCAATAAACGATGATGGTACAGTGCAATTGTGTTTATGTCAACTGAACTTAAAGAGGTTATTATTCTTCGTTGGTATCAGGGTAGCCGCTAAGATATATTCCGAATTTATCCTTTTGCTTCAATGGAAATATACAATCCCTGGAAAACTGGTTGGGGACGCCAATGGGTTCTACGCTATTACTACTAATAATAATCATAAATGGCAGAACCACCACCACCGCCACCACCACCACCATCATCATCATCATCATCATCTATATAAGTACAGTAGAATTTCTGTTTCTTCTTTTCCCTTAAATTATAATAGAACCGGGTCTTGGCGAAATCTCGTCTTGAGTAGGTCTACGTTTTCCTATCATATATCTATAGCGCTATACTGATCCAAGAAATGGAGACCGTCGCAGGATATGACGAGGATTTCGACAATGGCGAATTGCCAGAGCTCTACACAGAAAAGAAATATCTTTGCTATTATTAAACTCATTATCAATTCTTACAAACTCGTACTGTTTACACCATGAAAGAATTATGTGACGTTTAGACATCGTCAAATGATTTAGCGAAGTTCAATCCAACTCGTGTCTACGGGAGTCGGATGGAAATTATAAACCAATCAGAATGCAGTTTGATTTGATCTCAACTTCAAAAAATCCGTCTAGGTCTGGCTGATTCTCTCCCCATGCGATAGTCACAATATGGCCAATTTACAAATAATAGTAAATTCATAGAATCATTCCCATCAATCTTCCGATTGATTTTTTAATGTATAAATTATCATCGATAAAAAGTCCTACTCGTAAGTATTATAACAAACACAAAATCTGTCTATATTTCTTAAGATTGCTGGGGCTCTTCTGGATTTTGAGTACCGATGGATCTAATGTAACTTACTAGTTTGGTAACTCTGCCATATGTGGCAATGTTAGTTCGCTTTTTAATCTCCTTGATCAATTCTGAAGGACAACAACCCCCAAATAAACTTTCATTTTTCATTCAACAATCGAATTCTATTAAAAAACATTTTCCAGGCATTTAGCATTCAGAACCACAAAACATGACTACATGCATGCCTTGATGTGTTGATTGCCAAAAAAAAAAAAAAAAAAAAAAAAAATTGGTTCTTCTTGCAGAAAGTTTCAGTCTTTAACTCTGAAACCCAAGTTGGAAGTAAAATGGCTGTTTGTTCAAATACTTATGACAGGTACTGAATATATTTACAGTTTTGTGGCTACTGATCAGTTTCACGCTATTGCGATCAACGAACAACATTTTTTCTGTTTTTTTTTTTCATGGGGCATTTTAAATTTTTTTTCAGGATTCTTATATATATATATATATATATATATATATATATATATATATATACAGATATCGGCTTCCTAAGCTAAGCTTATATTTCATATTAATCATAGATGGTAGATCCAACACCATTATCTATATAATTACTGTAGAACTTCTATTTTCCTTCTTTTATCCTGAATAATAATAGAAAAGACGTGGGGTAGCTTTATATTTTGGCGCTACTTGTTCTTTCCTGTCTCTCTTTCGCTCATTTCATCTTTGTTCATGATTTGCGTTAATGTCCCATTAATAGTGTCGTAAGTGAGTCTTCAATTGTGTCGCGAACGGTTTAGGGCCACTGTGGGTCGCTTACATCCTTGACAACTATCGATAGTCAAACTCCGGGCGGTGCCCCCCACCCCCTGCATACGTCTTGTGCAAATATACAGACGGAATATGGTAGGAAGTTGTACAAGGGCTTCTCTCTCACTTGTTCGCTATTGGGGGTTGATCGAACGGCGGTGAAGACGATTGTTGAAATTAGAGTGGATGGGGGAAGAAAGGTGACTAAACGAGATAACAGAAGCGCTGTTGCCTTCCTATGTACGGCTGGAACTGCGTGGATTTTTGTTTAAATAGAGGCCCACGCGTCCAGTTGCGTGATTGAATTTGTGTGAGTGTATTTATGTATGTGTGTAAGTGTGTGTATGTGTGTGTGTGGGTGTGTGTCTGTGTGTGTGTGTGTGTAGCTATGTGACAGGGTATATTCATGAGTAGGTGTGTATGTATTTATGTAAATATATGCGTGTGTGAATGTTATTATGAGTGTTTGAGGGTATGCGTGTCTTTATGCGTGTACACACGTGTGTGCCATGGTGGGTTTGTAGTATGGTATGTATGCACGCACCTATCATGTTGTATGTGTACGTTACGTGCGTTTGTATGTGTGTGAGTGTATCTTTGAGGATGTGTGCATTTGTGATTGTGTGCATGTATGTGGCAATATGTATGTTTGGGAGAAATTAGGGAAGTGAGAGACCAAGAAAGATAGAATCAGTAGAAAAAAAGAAGAAAAAATGATAAAGAGAGGGAGAGAGAGAGTTGAAAAAGAGAGGGGGGGTTAATAGCGGGAAGGATAATGAAAACAAGAAAAACAGAGAGAGAGAGAGAGAGAAGTAAAAAGATTCACAGAGAGAAATAGTGAATAAGAAAGAGATACAGAGAAAGGGAGAGAAGGAGGAGAGAGGGGATAGGCAGAGAAGAAGAGAGAAAATCAAGAAAGTGAAAAAAACAAAGAAATTCATAGAGAGAAAACAAGAATGAGGATGAGAGAGAGAGAGAGAGAGAGAGAGAGAGAGAAATAAAGACAGAGAGAGAAAAAAATCATAGATAGAAAAAGGGAATGAGAATAAGAAAGAGAATGAGAGAGAGAGAGAGAGAAAGAGAGATAGAAAGAATCAAGAGAGAAAGAAAAAGATTCATAGGATGATTCATAGGGAGAGGGAAAAGGGCAGGAGAGAGAGAGAGAGAGAGAGAGAGAGAGAGAGAGTATCGGTATAATCTTGGGAGTGGAATCGGTTCCCTTCAAAGCAAAGGTCAACCGTGTCACGTGATCGGAAATCTGGTAAAATGGCGACCGAGTAAAAAATATTGAATGCAAACAATAAAATGAAATTAAAAAATATAGAAATAATGAAATAAAACCTACTTTATTCTCTATTTTATTGTTGTCATTTATTTTTACGTGTTTTCTTTGTTGGCTATTACAATGTGTACACAGGTCCGACAAGAGAGTCGCGTTTTGGCTGAAGCAGACGACGAATGTCTCGCTTGGCGGGAATCCGTACAATCTATTAATTATGACGTGGGTTTGAGCGGACAGATTATTATCAAGAGGCAAAGCAATTTGTGCCACTTTTCAGAAAAAAATCAGAAAAAAGTGGCCCAAGACAGGCAGACTTGTATACAGAGTGTTCCAAAAGTAATAATCTATTTTGAGAAACAACGGGAATTTGAAAAGAATAACTGTGAGTTATGAATACATCAAGTTATATAAGACGTCACGATATCTTCCTGTATAACATTCATCAAGAGTGATAAGTATTGAATGCTAATTATAGAGTAGTCCATTATTTACTTATATTTGTAAATGCATAACAAATCTGGGTTCATTCTGGTTGAACACAAAATTCAGAGGAACATAAGACTTAAAAAAAAAAAAGTACAATGTAAATCATCACCAAACGGATTACTAAAACACTAGACGAAAAACTACCACGAGAATAGGCTGTATTTAGAAGAAGTTACTCGACCATTGACCATCTTCATTCAATAAATCAGCTGAAAGAGAAGGCAGTAGAATACAAAATGCCACTCGCAGTAGCATTTATAGACTTCAAGAAGGCATTCGAAATTCCCATGGTCATGAAGGCCATCACCCTACAAGGTATAGACCCTGTATACGTTAAAGTACTGCAACATATATACAATCACAGCAACTCTTTCATTAGGCTTCGTAAGGACTCTGAACCGTTTCAGCTCCAAAAAGGAGTAAGACAAGGTGATACCAGCTTACCCAAACTCTTTACAGTCTGCCTTGAGATGATCTTCCGAAACATGGACTGGGAAAATAGAGGAATCAAAATAGACTGCGAATACTTGAGCAACCTTGATTTGCAGACGACATCGTCCTTTTCGCAGACCTCCAACTACTGCTAGATGAACTAAACGAAGAAAGCAAAAAGTCGGCCTACACATGAACTTCAGTAAAACGTAAATCATGTGCAACAATCATGTTGGGAATAAGGACATAACTGTCAAAATAGAAGATGCAGAACTCAGCAAAGTAGACCACTTCATCTACCTAGGACAATAAATCTCCATGAGATCCTCAAAAGAGGAGGAAACCAAGCGAAGAATCATTCGGGGACGGCAAGCCTCCGGCAGAGCCAGCTGAACTTTCAAAAACCAGACGATCCCAATAATTCTAAAAAGAACTGTATACAACCAATGCATTCTCCCGATAGTCACTTATGGAGCTGGAACATGGAACCTAACCAAAAGACAGATTCGCAAACTGAGAATCATACTCAACCTCACGTGTAGAGATCACAAGACAGCACAATATATCTGGAAGAAAACGGGAATCAGAGACACCATAGAAACTATTTAAAAAAGCTGAAATGGCAATGGGTAGGACATGTTGCAAGAATGAAAGACAACCGATGGACATCATGACTTACAACATGGATCCCCAGAGATCACATGAGAAACCGAGGCTGACAGAGCACGAGATTGAGAGATGAACTTGATAAATTTAGGAAATACTGGCTCCGTGACGCCCATGATAGAGAATTGTGGCAAATCCTGGGGAAGGTGTATGTCCAGCAATGGACGTTAAAAGACTGATGATGATGAAGATGATGTAACTGCAAAGTTATTTAAATTCT
The DNA here is from genome assembly GCA_963457665.1 of Thysanoteuthis rhombus. NCBI lineage: Eukaryota > Metazoa > Mollusca > Cephalopoda > Oegopsida > Thysanoteuthidae > Thysanoteuthis > Thysanoteuthis major. The sequence continues at coordinate 3,040,736 of OY735223.1, forward strand.
GCCTTCATTTTTTTCGGAAAGGTGAACTAATATACTCATTATACCTAATAAGCAATATCGCCTAATTGGCAAAATCTACTTATTTTTCTTATAAAAATGTTTGATTTCACTTGGATCACATGAACTTTTGATTGTAAAAAAAAAATAAATAGCTGGTTTATATCCTTTAGTGATTAAATAAACTTTTGATCAAATCAAGACTATGTATTTATTTTCTGTGAAAAAAAGCTTATGTTCCGCCAATAAGCAACTTTCACCGATTCAGTGTTACATATATACTGAAACAAAATTCATGTAGTTTTTTTTCTTTACATAATAAGGTGTAAATGTTAAAATTTACATCTCTCTAGCTCCATTGGCGCAGCCTCTACGCATGATACGTACATAGCCATCCAACCGGACCAACTTGAAAACTGAAAAATATTGCAAGTTTTGGTCAACGGTCTCTATTAGAATCCAGATTTGAATAAAGCGAAAATAAGGAAACGCGAATGAACATTGAATGTAAAGAATTCCCAATAATAAATGGATGGCTGAAATAATGTTTGGCCTTTTTGTGTTCTCGCAAAGCATGAACTGCGGATGAAGTTTTGTGGGTTTTGCTTCATAAAGTTGTCTTTAAATCTCACGTGACACAAAATGGCCGACTTGAAACGATAAACATTTCGGTAAAGTTTCGAAAATTTGGTCAATGATAATAAAATGCATTGGTGGAGGCATAGACGTTATGCTATGCTCTTTCAACTCTAAAATGGAGCACTCTGGTAGGTTGGGAATTATGTGCAAGTAAATATATCGCTTAATTTGGTCCTACTTACCGCCCATTTCTGCGGAGGGGATAGATAGAGCATCTGATGCGAAGGTTTCGACCTTACCAATCGGTACTGGATAGTCTATAGCCACACTGAAGAGTTACGATACAATATGGATGACGCAATTATTATTGATTATACATGATTATATGTGTGTGTATGTGGCCAGTGAAACGCATGCAGAGAAGGTGAGCTTTTCTGAAATGGTTGCAGGAAAGGCCTGGCTTACAACGCCGCTTTTTTTTCTACTTTTGCTTTGCAGTTATCATTGGTACGGGTGATTGCTTGGTAGATTTTGTATTGATATGCGTTCCTATTGGCTGCCACTGTTGTTCATTGGTTGGGATTAATGCCACTGTCCCATAGGTGACGATCGGGGGATATTAGATGTAGATAATTAATTCCAAAACTATTGGGACCCTTTTGTTCTTGAATCTGAGCTTGCTCTACTAAAAGCCCAAATGCTATAGGAAATGGGGGTCCATTCAAGGGAGTCCTTATATCTCTTCTGTGAGGGCCCTACTATCACTGGCTATGTACTAGCTCTCAAAAATCCATCGGTAAAATCTAGAAAGTAAAATCAAAAAGAATAAAAAATGATACTAATGATGATACCTAAGACTTTAGGAGATTTGTTGTCACTTGTTTTCGAGTAAAAGCCATCAGATGAAATTAATATTCAATAACAATAATGTGACAAATAGAAATCAGCAACAACAATAAAACTGCCGCAACCCACACATAAAATGCAATGTGTATCCATAATATATATATATATGTGTGTGTGTGTGTGTGTGTGTGTGTGTATGTGTGCATGTGTGTGTGTGTGTGCATGTGTTTGTATGTGAGTATGTGTGTGTGCACGCGTGCTTGTAAGATATTTTTCAATGAGCGCACAGATACTACACTGATTTCTCGGCTAAAGATAAAAGTGTCACTACCCAGTCCTTCACTGGGAAGTGACACTTTCACCCTTAGCAGAAGGCAACTATACTACACTTTGTAGAATGCAGAGATACCCTGATCCAAGACAGAAGTGCAGATCCATACGTAGAAAATCTCGTCATTTTTTACGGGCACTCTGCCTTTAATACTGATAAACTGAAAACACTAATAATGTTGATATTAAAAGAAGTAGTAACAACAACAATAATGTTGATGGCCATAGTAAAAAGTTTGTCGATACTGACAAAATGGATAAAACAAAACAAGATGAAATATTCGATGTCAGTGTTATTCATTTATCTTATGAGGCCAGAGTTGTTTTATCAATTTATTGTCGACTGAGGGAGGAAAGGTAGCGAATAAATCGAAATAACGTATCCTTAAAAAAACAAACAAACAAAAACAAAATAAGAAAAACAAAATCAAACGAAGAAGCAGAAAAAATCCCATTACCCCCATCGCACAAAACGAAGATAACAACATCGCCAAATTTCTTACTTAAGTAATCCTTGTTTTCTTTGCAATGTTTTCAACGTGTAAAAAAAAATGGAGAGAGCAGACGAAATAAAAACCCGCGCTTTATGAAACGAAAAATGAAATTGTCAGTCAGCCATCATTGATTATAAGGTAAAGCGGTTAAAGCTTTGTGGATAATGAAATAATATGAAATAATAATATTAAGAACAGCAATAATAATAATAATAATAATAATAATAATAATAATAATAATAATAATAATAATAATAATCATAATCATAATAATAATAATAAAAAAATGAAATAGAAAAAATGATAATAATATTAACTGGTCTGGATAATCACTCAATAGAAACTGTCACGTGACCAACGTCTTTTGGCAGCAGGCTGTGTTGAGGGTGATCAATTAAAAAAATTGGAAAAGGTAGTGATCAATGAATAAGTTACTTTTCTCGTCTTCTGTTGTCCAGCATCCGTTGAAAAAGTCTGAATCGTCAAAAACAAAAACAAACTCAAAAAACAAAACAAAAAACGAGCGTGAATGTTGCCAAGCACAAACTAAGGAATCGATTTAGACAGAAATTAGATTGCAAGTTGAACCTCCACTAGAAACCGATTTGTGGAGGATTTCCTAGACATAATAAAGAGTGAATGTATAACTTTTCAGCCCTCTAACACTATTGATAAGTCCTGTAGACATAATGCATAGCCAGCCTGCAAGCGAGCCAGCCAGCAAAACTAATTCGAAAATTGAAAGAGACCTAAGTTGACAATTAGGGTGACAGTTTTGGTTGACAGTTTCTAATAATGATGTCTTAGTGAACCACAGAGAAAAAATTGAAAGAAAGCGGAACAGAGTTCTGTAAAAGTTATGGAACATGAAGGTGACAGTTGTGCCAGTCGTTGTTGAAGCACTGGGAGGTAATTGTAAAAATTCCTGGACCCGTCTTGAAATTTGATTAATTCTACCTCAAGCGCCCAAAGAATGTCATTGAATTGAATCAAGAACTTTTGGAGATATTTTGTAGAAAAAAACGTATGAATGCATAAATTCTCACATCTTGCATGGATCCGCCCCCAAATTTAAATAGTCAGTATTTGACCCATAACCCACTCTTCCTCCAAATCTCATTGGAATTCATTGAGAGCTTATGAAGATATTCCGTGGACAAACATACAGAGACAGACAGACTGATACAAACAATACAAGGAAGAAAAGACGAAAAAAACAAAAACAAAAAAAAACAGGAAAGAAATAAAAAGGAATAAAAAAGATCAAACAACGTAAAGAAAGGCGAGGAAAAATGAAGAGATAAATGAAAGAAGGAAAAAAGAGAAAGAAAAACAAAGATGAAAGAAAAAGAGAACACAAGGAAGGACATTCGACGTCATCGAAAAAGAAGCGAAAGCCCGGATATGTAGCCAAATATAATTTACCAGAACGAGGCAGTGGAAGGAAAAACGAAATTATCAAAGAATGAAATCGCTTAAAAAAACACGAATCAAAGATGCAAAGAAGAAGTAAAAGAAGAAGAAGGAATGCTTCTTCAGACTGACTGCAAAAGCAATGGTAGGCATTGGGTTAATCAAAGTTGACAGGTTTGTGGTCGTCAGTGCATGGGTACGTGAAGGGACATTTACGCCGTCCGAGACGAATTGGCCCGTTGAACAATGGCGGAAGAGAGAAGTTATTTAATGGTGGACGCAACAAGAAAAAATACCGGCCTTCATCTCTTTCCCTCTTTTCTTGCTTGCTTTGTTCCTCTCATCCCTTTTGTTCAAGTTACACCTTTTTATCTATGTTCTTATCTATGTTCATATCTATCTATCTATCAATCTATCTATCTATCTATGTTTCATTTATTACCATTCCTCATCCTTCCTATCAAAGCTTGGCGCATGCGTAATGCTCATCTCTGCCCAATCTAGTGACTAGCGCAGATAATGGTCTTTTCTTGGCTTTTCATAGGAGCGATTAAAGACAATAACGAGACGAAAAATGGATTAAAGACTCAGTTATCTCTATAAATCTATTGGTTATTGAAGCGTGTGTCTAAGCAACTTCATTTATGTGTAAATCTATGAAGTTGAATGTGATACAGCATGACGACATAAATAGACACTTTTGCTAAACTTGGCTTAGTCTGACACAAGGCCAAACTTGTGCAGCACGTGATGAGTGACGAACTTATTACCTCTACCAATGAAATTAGACAGGTATGTATATTCGATCGCGTCTGTTTACTAGTCTGACTTCCAGCCTGTCTGTCCACAAATATATCTCCAAAAGCACTCTATTAATGTCAATGAAATTTCGTGGAAGTTATGGTTAATGGGATGAGGAAGAGTGAAACAAAATTTGGGGGCGGATCAAGGTATTTTACTTTCAATTGAGAGGTATTTTTTTTTTTTAGAAAATACAATTGTGTTCACGCCGATGGCTGTCCACGCGATATCTCCACAAGTTCTCAAATGAAGTTCATTGAAATTTAGATTTGGAAACTAAATTACGAAAGAAATAGTCAGATTTTTTATTCATGTCCGATGATCTCCCCTACGTCGTATCTATATGTCCACATCACTTAACATCGCCTAAATTTCATGCCTTTTCCACAGTGGGAAGATGGGTGATAAGCTACGGAAGAAGTGATTGAATTT
>OY735223.1:3050627-3070627 GCA_963457665.1 Thysanoteuthis rhombus
CTCATTCATTTTATTTTCTGGAATACTTTTGTCCGGTAGGGCTGTCTCTTTGTAGCTCTGCCAGACATTTTTGAAAGAATTTAGGAAAGAAGGAAAAACATTGTAAAAAATTTAGAAGTGAAGGAAAAAAATAATGAAAGAGAGCATTGAAAAAAGAAGAAAGGAGGGAATTCACTTTCGATTTAAGAAAATATTACTTTTCATCTTTTTTTCAATTCATTCTTCATATAAGGCTGTTTTTTTTATAGTTCTGTCGGACATTTTTTCTAAATTAGGAGGAAGAGAAAGAGAAATTTTGTAAAAAATTTAGGAAAGAAGAAAAGGAGAAATAAAGGAATAAAACATGAAAGAAGGAATTCAAGAAAGAATTTTGGCAAGAAAAAATAAAGGAAGAATACATTTAGGATATAAGAAACAAACGGAGACGAGAAGGAGAAAAAACAAGAAAGAATTTAACGAAGAAAAGGAAAAGAGATAAGAAGGAAAGGAAGGAAAAAAAGAACGAAATTTAAATGAACCGAAGAAGAAAACAGGGCATCGAGGAGAAAATAAGAAAAATAATCGGTGAAGAAGGGAAAGGTGGAACTAGAAAGAGCGTGAATGGAGAAAGAGAGAGTGAAGAAAGAGTGGCGAAGGGAAGAAAACCAGAAAACAAATAAGAGAGAGAGAGAGAGAGAGAGAGAGAGAGAGAGAGAGAGAGAGAGAGAGAGAGAGAAGAATCACGTAAATGTAGGATAAAAAGAGAAAATAATGATTTTTCAGAATTATGATAATATGGAATGAAGAAACCAATTCATAAAAATTGAAATTGATTACAAAGACAATGGTCCAACAATAACAACAACAACAAGAACAACAAGAACAACAACAACAACAACAACAATAATAATAATAATAATAATAATAATAATAATAATAATAATAATAATAGTAATAATAATAATAATAATTAGAAGAACAGGAGATAAAGGAAGGATCAAGGCCATACAAACCACAGCACTGATGGGGACTACGCGAATACTGAGGAGAGTGTTAAATATATGAGATCTACAACCCTAGCTGTTAGCAGCGGCCAAACTGAGAGAAAAAAAAACAACAAAAAAACCCCACTACAAATGGTGGTGGAGGTACAAACCACAGCGCTGCTGTGTTAGGTGAGGGAGGTATGAGAAGAGGGCTGAAGACCCGAGGAGACTTACTGTCACTCAGCCTTCAGTGATAACCACCAGGCAACCGGTGTGAAACTGTAAACCACAGCACTGCTGTTGACTGCGAGAGTGTAGAAAGGAAGGCTGGAGACCTGAGGAGACTTGTTGTCACTCAGTCCCCATCTGTGTTCACCAGGCGGCTGGTGTAAAAAGGAATAATAATAATCACAGCTTTACTGGAGACTGCTCAAATGATGAGGAGTCTACTGGAAATATGAGATCTACGACTCCCAGCTGTTAGCGATGGCCTAACCCCCCAGAAAAGGGCATAGTGGAGACGATACAAACAACAGCGCTGCTGTGATAGGTGAGTACAATTGGAAAGGAGGACTGGAGACCCAAGGAGACTAACTGTCGACTAACTGTCGATCTTCAGTAATTACCACCGGGCAACTGAGATCTACAGCGCTGCTGCAGACTGTGAACGTACTAAGCGGAGGGCTGGAAACTTGAAGGGGACTTGCTGTCACCCAGTCCCCAGCAATGACCACCAGGCAACTGGAGAGGGACATTCCTTGGATAGACGAAGGAGCTTATGATAATGCACAAAGCCTGAAACCCCAGAGATAACATTGATAGATTGTATTCAAAGAAGCCGATAGATCATCAATGGAGAAAATGATATCAAAAATGTCAAAACAGCTGAAAGGGATTGGACATGATACAGACAACGAACAACGAGTCACATCTGCTGTTTTTGATCCTTCATCGTCAAATACGTTTTTGGGGGTAACCTACGCCATCAGTTGCAAAACATTAAATAATGTGTAGTGTAAAATAACATCCATGTACAATAAATTATGGTAATAACCTATACAAAATACCAAACTACTTGTATTATAACACGACCTTAAAAATAATTAAATAAAGCTCTATATAAAAAATGTCACTAAAAGTGCTGTGGTTCTTGATCAACATTGCCGGTAAGCCATGTTGATATAACCGTTTTGTTCTTTTGTTCTTAAATCCCTTAAACTGATACATGGTAAAAAAAACCGATGATACCAACAAGAAAAATTCACACATAGTACGATGATATCGAATTCTGTGTAAAACATAAAACCTGCTCAACAACTGATATAAATTATATGAATAGATACTTGGCAATAATTGATTGTAACGACGTTAACTGTGGAAATTATATATGTAAGCTTATGCAATGCTCTTCCATAGGAATAGAGCACTCTGGTGGATGAGGAATTTCTGTGTAAATAGATATATCGCTTAAATTCAGCCATACAGACCGTCCAGAGGAAGGATATCGGCCTCCGGGTTTGAAGTGAAGGTTTCAATTCTGCCTCGCGGTACTGGATAGGATAATGGAAAGTGTATATGTAATACATCGTAACAGCAGTCTGTGGATGACACAATATATATATATATATATATATATATATATATATATATATATATATATATATATATATATGCCTAGACCAAAAGAGACAAAAACAATCAGCTGGTATTGTGGAAGAAGAACGTGCCTTATGGTGGATATGTAGCAGGCGAGGTGATGAAAATTAGGAGCCAGGGTCAGACGGGCAATGATCTGTCAACTGTAGCTTCTTCTATCATCAGGGGTGGTAGAATTCAAAATGGCTGTGTAGGGTTTCACTGTGATTAAGAAACTCAGATGACCAATTAATTAGGCAAGGCGGGCATTGCTTCCAGATGTGGGCGCAAGCAAGCAGTCAATACAGCCGTGAAGCAGGCTGTGAGTCATCATTGGCAGCTCCTGCATCGGGCAACAAGGCCTTGGTCAAACACAATGGAAAAATGCAAATATAAGGAGCAAGCAGGGCATGGTCCAGACCGAGTTATGGATCCGCACGGAGGAAAAGCGGGTGATAAAATATAGAGATAGAATGAGAGGAAAGTTCTCCAGCCAGAAAAATAGACCATCAATAACACCCTAAATAGGGATCTTGATAAATAAAATCAATATCCTGAAGAAGTCCAAACAGGGTAGAAACATAAACGTGTTTGTGTAGTAAATCTTTCATTTTATCATATACATGCATGTATTAAGAAATGGATATAAATGATCCGACAGAATGATTATAAATTGCGTAATATTACATTGAAACCTATTTGAAATGATCTCCCGTCATTACACGGTTAATGTATCAATCAACTTTGACAACGCAGATAGAATAAACGATTAAAGAAAATGGGGCTGTTGCAGGAAGTAGCTACCTTATCGGTTCCTGCAACAGCCTGGGTATACAATGTCAGTTCTATGGCTAAGTTTACAAAATAAAAATTAAACATTTGTGAATAATTCAACTCAAACAATTAGTATGGGGTACATGGACTTTTATTAGCCATAACTTCAGCACACAGATGCTCACAGGGCATAGGAAGTCCCTTATACACTGATGTTCGTTTTTTTCTTCAAATACCTTTCCCATAAACACTTTAAATAAGGGTTTTTTCGTACATCAAGTATATACCAATCACTACTATGACTATGAATTAGTAAGAAATACATTTGAATAGATCGTCCTCCAGTTTTGACCGGTACTGTATGTCAAATAACATAAGCCTTGAAGTGAAGGTTTTTACAAAATGAAAAAATACTCTCTAATATCTATCTATCTATCCATCTATCTATCTTTCTTTCTTGCATGCATTACGGCTTTTAGATCACAACTTCATCTTCCTTTTTATGTTAAATGTTATCTTATTCTTCTTTCTTCGTCTTTTTTTAATTTTTATTTTTTATTCATATTCATATTTTCCTTAACCTTTTCCGAGATTGAAATTTATTTTGTTTTTGTCTGCTTCGCCAGCAACAATGGTCGGAAAGGCCAACCTTGGTTGAAAATCATTGGCAGCATAGCCTCTTACCAACGCCCGCCATATTGTCTTCTTATTAGAAGACAAGTATCATGGCGGAAGGCCAGTTAATGGAGGGAACTCACTCAAGAGACGGGCTTAGTCAGAAAAAAAATAATAAAAAAAAAAAAAAAAATGAGCGACGGTTCAACCGGCAGAGAAAATGATAAAAGCAAACAGCCGGGCGAAAGTAGAGTTAGCTGAGAAAGGTCTTTGCATTTATAAGGTTCAGTCATAGACGTCTCTCCCCAGTTGGTTTGTTTGTCTTGAGGAAAAGGACGCGAAGCTCAACGGTTTCAAAAAAAAAAAGTGATGAAAAATATGGAAGAAGCAGGCGACCGTTAAATGCAAGCTTGATTTATTATTGTTGACTTCTTCATACATGCACACACGCATATTGAAGACCGATCACTGTGGTAGTATGCTTGCCTTTGGTTCGGGAAGCCGTGGTTCAATCCACCCCCGAGTCATACCAATTACTTTAAAAATGTTACTCGATGCCACACTGGTTCTCATAAGATCACCAAAGTTTTGCAACGTCGAGTTTAGTCAGCGCGTAGACGGGTGACTAAGTGCCGGCAGGCCTCGTGTATACCTGACCGTGCGAGACCTTCGATGAAGTTATGAGCGGAGAAAAATGATACGTACATACATTCAGATACATAAATACACATATTAAAACGTACAGTCACAATGCATCTGCTCAAGCTGTTTGTCTCTGATCTATGCTCAAATTGCATAGACAGCCTTGCTGTCGTGATACTCCTCCTAAAGGACGGTAGTACTTTACAGCGAACTAGGATATCTACCTAGTACTTAGTCTTATGCTCTGAGATTTAACTACCCAAGTCAGCCATACTGTCGGATTACTCCTGCAAAGCGACAGAAGACCCCACATAACTAAATCAGGCATCTGCCAGGAGAAGGGAACTCCTGTCAAACCTACAACCTAGGGGCCTATTCGCGCCATTTCGGGGCCAATATCTTGGTTTAAAGGATGGGCTCAGCCTTGTGCACGTCAGATTTCTTCTTAAAACTCTATCCACAAACTCTTTTGGAACATTTATGAACAGGACCCACCGACCGGGATCCGGAAAGACGTGGGACCCCTCCCCAACCGGATCTTCGTTCGTAGGGCCAAGCCATTATTTTCAATACCTTGGCTCGAACATCAACTGCGAGCACCAGTCGGAAATATGGAGCGTGTTATCCATCGATCTATCTATCTATCTATCTATCTACCTACCTGCCAATCCATCTATCTATCTATCTATCTATCTATCTATCTATCTATCTATCTAATAAATGACTGCTTGAGAGATAAGATTGCCATGAATTTGTTTCTGGCATCGGTGTTCGGGTTCAGATGAAGATGCCGGATTCAAGGTCTTGTATCCCGAATTAGACAACCTTTACACACTTGTCAGTAACAAGAAAATCTTTCTGCTTGTAAAATTCACAATGCCTTATCGACATAAATATCGACTTATAGGTTTATCTATTCTAATTTTAGCACGCTTGCAGAATTTATGCCGCCTATATCTTCATGTAACCACTAATCTAATACACCCCTTCTATATTCCAATTAAATGAAAGCTCGATTCTTAATTATAGCTCCAATTATTCTGCCCCTGTCAAAAAATGATGAACGCTGGAGTGACTAATATCTTTAAGAACAAAAAAATAATAACCTCATTTTTGGCCATAGGAAAAGAAATTCGACGCAAAAAAACGGCTATGAATAAAATGTCAGACAGGTCTGCTTAGTCACTCATTAGAAACTATCATGTGACCAACGTCTCTTGGCAGCATTGTATGCATGGGTGATCAATTAAAAAATTGGGAAAAGGGGTTATCAATGGATGGATCACTTCTTTCCTCTTTTGTTGAGCAGTGATCGCTAAAAAAGTCAACCCCCCCCCAAAAAAGCGTGAATGCTGCCGGACTAAAACTAAGGATCAATCTAGCATAAACGTATATTGCAAATTGAACCCTCAACTAAAAACCTTTTTCTAGAGGGGGAATTCAGAAAACAAACAAACTGTTTTATAAACATAATTAGGAGTTAATATTTGATTTTTCGGTAAACTAGTTCAATTCCCGTATGCGTGACACACACACACACACACACACATATATATATATATATATATATATATATATATATATATATATGCATAGCTAGCCAGAACACCTTCAAAACTGGAAAAACCTATGTTTTGGTGGCAGTTTTGGTTGAACATTTCTAATATAGCAATGAATAAAAAAGGTTTATGGTGGAGAGAAATGATTAGTTGTTCGCTTGAAAAGTTTGAGACATTTTTGTGGATTCATTTTTTTTTTCATCTGATATTCTAATGATGTAACGAGTTTTTTTTATAGGCTAAAGAAAGCGCTCATTTCTGGCACGTCTTATTTTGGGGTCTTTTCACTCTACGCAGCCTCTCTCAAAGTTGTGTTTAGTGTGGTCGGTAACTGCGCCGACAATGTAAATCGGCGACCCTCAGTTGGTCAAGTTAACTTTGCATCAATGTCCTTGGTAAAGGCATGAACCCATCTCCTATCCCAACTTTCAGCTACGGGGGGGGGGAAATAGCAGGGCTGGCTTGGTTCTCTTGCTTTGAGAAAGCAGCCAGTCTAGGAGAAGGGCGACTCTAATTTCAAACTAGGGAGTAGAGACCCTGAAATACAGTTTGACACCCAATTTGACGTCCTTACGGCAGCTCCTGCAGCCAAGCTGGTGTCAGGCTTGTCGCTCTCTGTTTTCGTCTGGACTTCATCAGCAAGACCGAGCGCAGGGGGGGGGGAGCTCTAACAACTGTGCAACCAAGGATCTCCACAGGCTTCGCCTAGTCATGTGCCCTGAAGAGACAGGGTAGAAGCCATTTTAGTCTCTCTCTGTCCATATCTCCATCTCTCTATTTCTCTTCCTCTATATCCATCCCTCTTTTCCTATTCCTTTATTCCCATTCTTATATTCTCATTCGTCTATTCTCATTCCTCTATTCAGCGGATAAGATAAACCGTCGTTTCTAAGGGATCTTTTTACACCGGACATTTCGATATTGTTAATGCTTCCTTCCAATAGTCACTTGTGGAGCTGACACATGGAACCTAACCAAAGGACAGACCCGTAAATTGAGAACCTTGCTACGTACACATGAAAGAATTATGCTGGGCCTTACATGGAAAGACCACAAGACAGCACAGTATATCTGAGAAAAGACAAGAGTCAGGGACATCATAGAATCCATTAAAAATCTCAAATGGCGGTGGGCTGGCCATGTTGCAAGAATGGCGGACAATTGATGGACATCACGACTCATGACATGGATACCCTGAGATCACATGCGCAACCGAGGCCGGCAGAATATTAGATGGAGAGACGAGCTAGACAAGTTTAGGAAGTACTGGCTCCGCGACGCCCATGATAGAGGAGTGTGGCAAATGCTGGGGAAGGTCTATGTCCAACGACGGACGTTAAAAGGCTGATGATGATGATGATGATAGTTTACTTATTATACTAGAAAAATAGCAACCTTTTCTAAATTTGTTGTTAAAACAGCTTAATTCTTCGACCAAATCTTTCAAAAATGAAGCCTAGTTCATGCATTTTAGCTGACGAGTTTTGAATATATTTCCTCAAATAATTGTTGAAGTTAGGAATCTAAGTTTTGGTATCAGTCATTATCATGTTAAACTCCAGCTATCAAACCCCTTTCAACGTCATACATATTCAAATATGTATGAAAAGAAATACATTTTTCCAATGAATGTATAGTTAATACATAGCTCAGAACACACTCATACACACACACGTATGCATGTATGTATGTATATATATATATATATATATATATATATATATGCATACATACATAGTGAGTAAGAATTACCTCGCTATTAGACATAATGTGTAACTTTTGTCCCTGACCTTACACCCTGTGCCTTCTTCCTATCAAAGGGACAAAAAAAAGGAGGTGTACCGCAGTAAAACATTAACTCTTGATCAAATAGAAGAGAGCATCCAATATGTTACGACCAACATGCTGCCAGCCTTTTTGCAAAGGTCTGTCAAAACTAAACCGAAACACTTACTGAAATTGGTAGACAACGTCGGTTTATACGTTGAACTTCAACACGGCAGACGAATTTGTGAATGGTCCAAAGAAAAGCTAGTTTGACTACCATCGATCAATTAATAAGAAAGTTATTACCAAATACTAACAAGGAATTTCTTTTGACCCACTACATATATTTACATGTATAAATTTATGTGTGTGTGTGTGTGTGTGTGTGTGAGTGATAATTGTAGAGACATTATATCAGGAAGCATATCTTGTCCGACACCGGAATTAACCGAATATCGAATCGAACAGCCGACTGCGTACTTGGAGCACACTTAAACAATATTCACATATTCACAAGGGCGGTTTTGGTGCGATATTTCGATCCCCTGCTTATTGCCGTCGGTAAAGCAAAGTCATGTCAAGCTTTCTTGTAGGCACGAGTTCAAGTCCTGCACAGCACTCATTTCTTCCTTCATTTACGAGGTCGGCCGTTCGATTCGCAACTGGGTTAATTCTGATGTCGGACGAAATATATTTCCTAATATATTTTCTCTCCTATTATCACTTTTTGTCGGACATAAACTATCCAATCTATCTATCTATCTATCTATCTATCAATTGAAAGAAAGAAATGTAAACAGCAAACTTTCTATGATCTGCTGGACATATTCTTTTTCTGAAAAAGATAGCTTGCGCCTGTCGAAATGCATCGAAACATGTCTACGGATTATTAGAATATTTTGAGGTGTAACACTGACTTTCTCTTTGGTTTTTCTCTTCACCTTCCAATTGTCATTTCTATCGACATTCTGTTGGATCGCTTCACATCCACAATACAAACATTTATATATGTTTGTGTGTGTATGTCTGCGTATGTGTGCCTGTGTGTGATTATTTTGAATTAGTTAAGAGTGGCTTAGAATACTGTATTTGACGATGCATAAGACAGCAACTCCCCCCCCCACCCCCGAAATGTCTCAAGGGGTAAACGTAAATATCATCGTCCGATTCTGCATTTGCCGGAACTTGAGAAGTTGAAAAACCAAGAGACGGTCGATTGAAAAATTTCTTCAAATAATCTCTCCTTGACGGGAATCTCGTGTCATCAAATACGGTATGCCAAACGAAACATTTCTGTGTCCTTTGTCTCCTGACTCTGGCTGTGAATCAGATCTTGATCCATGACAATATGTAGATGGTAGTCAATGCAATAGAGACAATGATTGTCCTTGAGCGGCTGACGAGATATTTCGCCGATGTAACATCACAGAAAAATAGTTCGTTCCCTAATGGTTAATATATAAAATGATCAAAAGAGTGGGCAAAAAGGCTTTAAGAACATTGAGGAATCAAGAGCGAAGAAAATAAAGGAGGGGAGCCTTCTAGAAGGAGGGGAACCAAGAGAGAGGTAAGGAAAGGGTTGAAAACCTTCAAGAACCACAAGAAAGGAAAGGAAAGGAAGATGAAGAAAGGAAAGAAAGAAAATAAATGAATTTTCCAAAAAATAAGAACGACGAAACGAAATTAGGCGTCTGGCTTCTTTTCAACTTCCTTGAAATCCTAACAAAGTAGCGACATAAAAAAAGGAGAGGCGATACAAAACGAAAAGAAAAGATCGTCTTAATTCGATTTCAACCACTGTTTGACACAATTACAATTACCTCTTCTTTTCGCAATCTTTTTCCGTCCCCATTTTTCTTGCCTCCCACCCCTTTCTCCGTTCCGAAATCTTGTGTCATAAAGGCGCCTTCTATTACCATAATTAATCTTCCTATAAATAATAATATGAGGGCGAAACGCATCATTTATTACGGTGTCTTTTTTTACGCCTTCTTAACCGTGCTTTTCTTGTTGCTATTGCCTTTTCGTTTTCCGTTTTTTTTTTCGGTTCCTACTTCGTCCCGTTTCTTCTTGCAGTTCCGCTTCTTTAACAGTCCTGATTTGTGGCTTGACCTGAGATTTGTGCGTGTCGTTTGCCAAATTTATTTATTTTAAAAATATTTTCTACCGAATTAGATTTTCCTCCGCGTTTTATTTTTGTCTATTAGGGACCGTCAACCCAAACTGTCAACAAAACTGTCAACATAGTTTTCACTTTGATCTGTCTGTCTGTCTGTCAATGTATGTATGTATGTATGTATGTATGTATGTATGTATCCCGTATATATGTGGGTGGTCACACCAACGAAGCTTTTTTTTGTTCAGGGTCAGTTTGCAGTGTTTTTTTTTGTTTTTTTAATTGATCAGCCCTCAACACGGCACGATTCCAAACGACGTTGGCTACGTGACAGTTTCTATTGAGAGACTAACCAGACCTGTTTTCTTATTTTCGTTGTTTTTCTCCTCATGAAGATACCGTTTTTCATTCTTTATTTAAAAAAAAATTCCCAGAAAATGAATGAACACCAAAGGGAGAGATAGAATTGAGTTATTTATGAATAATTGATTAGGTCAAGAATTGGAAAACCCAAAACGGCTAATTTTAAATATTTCTCTCTGCAGTAGACTCCAAGGTGGCAATAAAGAAAGTAACAGGATACTTCTCATCCGTAGTTTCGTATAACGGATGGAAAATATGGTCCAGTTTAGCATTATAATTAAACTGTAAATAGAACTCTCGTCCTGAAAACTTGGTAAATAAATTTTCACAAAAATTACCAATTTCCGGAAGAAATGAAGGTCTTATTGGTTGAAAATAGATGAAATTGCTTGAGAAATTCAAGATGTTTTAGTCAATGTTTCGATATTTATTAGCATCATCATCAGAGCATTAGGAAATAAACTCCGCTATAAATAAAAAAAAGAAACTCGACAGAAAATAATCTGATGAGGATGCACAGAAATTGATTTTCTTGAAAGTTTGTCGCCTTAAATAACCTATGATAGATAAAGAAAAAATCAATCCATGGATCCCAAACAAGGACTGTCAATGCAGCCCTTTGGATCTTGGTCTATGTTTTGAAATAGTTAATACTTCGAGTTTTTTCATGCCTTAAAAAATAAATTCTTGAAAATAATGCATATCTATATCATAAAATACTAACGTATGTGTGTGTGTATATACATTTGTGTGTTTTACTCCAAGTCGAGAACTAAGCATCACAGAATAGAAATAGAGCATGTTTGAAATCAGCAGTTTTATAATTGCCTATAGCATACACCTTTAGGTCGAATTTTACAAAAATAAAAACCAGTCGATTCCTATGGGGTTTGCGTTCGTGTTCCCAGAGAACAGATTTTAAAAAATATTCTTTTTTGCCGTCGAAAAATATCTTTCTTTGTGTTTTTTCCATCTAAGTTTTTCAGAAAAAACTATTAAAGTTAAATCTATCAAATCAAACCGGACCATCCTCATCTTTGTTGTTTTTCATACAACGTTTCTGCCGTTGCACTCTACAGCCTTCGTCAGGTATCATCTGGGAGATTTTTGTCCGAATATCAATAGAAATAATGATAATGCCTCATCTCAAAAATTCCGAGATATATCATCCAGCATGATTTACACATCATTTATTTGAACCTACTCACATGCCCAGGGGCAACGCTGGGTATCTCAGATCGTATTCATACAAATTTGTTCAAGATAACTTTTTAAAATCTTAATTACCTTCAAATATTCAGTTGACAGATCAGTCATCAATCGTGTTTATATCTCGTATGATACTTGTACTGCTGTAGTACTAGATATGACCATTCAATGGACAAAAACGTCAAATAGAAATTAATACCTGGCGGGAAAAATCGCTAAATTCATTAGCAGTTGATTTTATCATCATAATCATTGAGCCATCAGCAAGAAGAAAGACAAGAGAAAATCTTGAATAAGAATTGTTGGATATTTTTGAAGATAGATTGTATAAAATGTTGTAACAACGTTGACAAAAAATAATCGAAATAATTTGCATTGAAAGTGTTTCAAAAATTTTTACGCAAAACCCTCCTATATTTTAAAATTCTACCAAAAAATCAACTGATTATTGAGTTTTAATAACATTTCCGGTACTTACTTGTAACAATGCTAAAAAATTAATGGTAATCAGTCGAATAAAAATGTTTTGTAAAATTTGATGCAAGAAATTCGTAGATTTATGAGTTTCAGAAGAAATCAAAAAATTGTAGGATTTCAATGAATAACTTATGTAAAGGACGAAATTCCTATTTCAAATTTACTATTATTTTTCACATGTGATTGTACTCCCATAATTCTACATATATGAGTGAGCAAAATACACCTATATTTCTAACCAAACTTGGTATTTTTATGATCTGGGTTTTTTTCCCCTTGAGTCTGATATGAAGGTTTTCTTGAAATCACATAGTCAGCCGTGGCCGAAAGAGGGATGACTGAAGCCATAGCCAGCATTAAGGCACTACTTCATCTCAATTTCTTCAGCTACTGAATTCTGTCTGATCGCTAATGTTTCGAAAACAACATAGTTTTCCTAACTAAGTTTCGCCTTTTGCCGTTCGAAGATAAGGTTAGTAAAATATCTCTATTGGGTCCCTTGCTAAACTGATCTAAGCCTTGTAAATCTCTATCAATATATATTTTTACACGTACTTTTGGAGAAAATGCAAGATTCAGACATCCTTGGCAGGTCCTCACCCCTAGCTATCGCAACTTCTTTCGCCTTCTCTCCCCCAGACTGTCACTAGCCCGCTTCGTTTCGTCTCAAGTCGATTTCACATTTTAGTTTCGGTCATTGCACCAGTATTTGTGAAGAAAGCCGGAACGTTACCAAGACGAACGAGCCCGCGTCTCTTTTTTAATGTCATCAAGCGTCGAACGCCCGGCATCTTTTTTTTTTTTTGTACAATTCGACTTGGGATCTTTTTTTTTTATTCTTGGTTTTTCTTTTGGTCCATTTCTTGGGCGACTGATAGATGACACTTTCTAACGATCCGGACTGCCCCACCATTTACGCATCTTTTCAGCGTATCTCGTCTCTCTGACCCACTCCCTGTATTAAACCTACACCCTCCTACTCTCTGAGTTTTTTAGTATTTCTTTTTTCCCTTCCTTCTCCCCCTCACTCTCTCTCTCACTCTCTGTTTCATCAACCCTTTTTCTTCAGCATCCCTCTTTCTTTTCTTTTTTCCCACATAGTCTTTGTATCTACCCCTCTCTTTCTTCCCTAGTAATTTTCTCTGTCTCCTTCTTCCTTTTTTTTCCTGCCCACTCCTTTGTTTAAACCAATACTTTTCTTTCACTCGTTTTCTTTCTTTTCTTCGTCCTGTTTCATCTTTATTTTAATTTTTTTATTATTTCTATATCCATGCTACTCTTTCTTCTCTTGTAACTTTCTTCGTCTCCTTTCTATTCTGACAACTCAATTTTTTAACCGATGCCCCCCTTTTCTTTCATTTCGTTTTTCCGTTTCTTCGCCCCCTTTCATGCCGTCTTTCCTTTTTTATTCTTTCATTGTCTTTCTATCAAACTCTCTCAGTTCCCTTCATGCTTTTTCTTTTATCACCCCTTCCACCTCCCTCGTCTCTCAACCACTTAATTAAATCCATGCATACTTCTCTCTCGCTGTTCCTTGTATTTTTTCTCTTTTTTCTCTTCGTTCATTTTCTTATCTTCTTTTTAAACGCCTTTCTTCCTTTTATCATGAACGAACAACGAAAACAGTCAAAATAGGTTTCTTCTGTTTGGCTGGTTGGCTGGCTGGCTATGTATATATCACACGCACAAGCCGTACCAATGGAGCTTGAGGGCTGAAAATTCCAAAATTTACTCCTTATCATATCTATGAAAAACTTGAAAATAATTACCGCTATAAATACGTTGCTTGTGGAAGGGTCCAATTTACAATGTAAGAGTACGTTAAATTGGTTGTCTGGTGGAATTCACGTTTGTTTTTTCAAGACTTTTTTGTGATCGCTGCCCAATAAAAGGCAAGAGGAGTAACCTTTTCATTGATCACCCCTTTGTTTCAAATTTTTGATTGTTCATCCCCAATGCGGCATGCTGCCAGAAGACATTGGTCATGTGACAGTTTCTATTGAGTGACTAACCGGATCTGTTATCATTCAATATTTCCTTCTTCCTCTTGTTTCGTTCTTTTCATTCTCTTTCTATACACCCTACACTTCCTTCCCGCCCAACTCTCTCTATCGCCTTTGTCTTTCTTCTCTTCTCGCTCTCTCATGTTCCTTTCTTCCTTTCCTTTTTCTTCTCTTTCTCCTTATCCAATTTACCCTCTCTTCTCGTCTAACTTCCTTTTCCTTCATTTTCTTTTGTCGCTTTTTTTGTCTTTCCCTCGCACGCATGCGTACTGACACTCATCCTTGACGGTCGTCTGTCGCTGAAGAAAAGAAACACAAGCAACAAGAAAATAAAATTAAAAGGCCAGTTGTCAACGGAGCATTAAAACGTTTTATCTAACTCGGGGATAGTGAAGACTTAATTAGGAGTATTATTCATTGAGCATGTCAAAAAGGTGACTGACCTGCCGGAGCGGGCGAAACGAAATTTGTCAGAAGAAAAAAGAGAAAATGAATGGAGGCTGCCAGCCGACATCACAAACTATTTTGTCTGAGAAAAGGGAAAAAAAGGAGAAGAAGATGTTATAGCAACATGTTTAGAACAAAAACAAATGAAAATAAGAGGAAAAATTGTTGGTTTTGTTGGAGCCCGTTGGTGTAAAATGGCCTTTTGATGAGACGAAAGACGAAAAAGAGATCAGAGTTTATGCCTTGATTTTTAGGTTCCTGAAGCCCCGTGCAAGCTGAGCTTCGGCACTCTTTAAAGGATAATATTATCATATTTATTTATTTAGATTTTACAGCAAGAAATATAAATAAATAGGAATAAAAAGTTTATTGCTATAATTAGGTAAAAGAAAACATTTGCTAGACAGTACGAAAGTTTCAGATCATCATTTGATGAATAAAACACATTCATTCTTACAGAAAGAGACTAATAATTATCTCTACTCGTTTTTGTTACAAACACTTCACAAAACTCAATAGTTTATTGCAATAATGTTGATATTGAGACACTGACGCCTAAACTCAAACGTCTGTAAGTCCAGACGAAACATGACGTGTAGATATGTCATAAGTAGATATTGATTCCTCACGAAAATGAAACGTGACACAAGATTGGTTTAACATAGGGCTCTAACCGGCGTATGCGTGGACAAAGACAAAAATCACCCAGTCCCCGAGACCAGTGTCATGAAGGCATCAGAAATGTCCTTCCGACCTTCCTCTTTGAGAGCTTTTGGGATGATATCCCCTCAGGAAATGGAATCTATCGACTGGGTATTATTGGTTAGATGATTAGAAATATTCTCTCAAGGGATGCAAAAGTTATCAGTAGAATATATGAAACATTGATTAGACCTTATATAGAATGCTGCACTCTGGCTTGGTATGGGAGCTTGAATTCAATCTTAAAACTAGAGAGCAAACAACGATACGTAACCAAAATAATTGATAGAATAAATAATTTGGTCATAAAGGAAAATTGGAGTCCAAGAATAATGAGAAGGAATTGATTGAAACATTTAAAATAATGAAATTTCTAAATACGCTACATCTTTCTTTTATGCCTCTCCTCGAACTGGAAATCTTTTTACAAGTCGAAGAACAATTACATTTTTTCTAGTAGACGTATATATTTTTGAATAAGTTTCGAAATCATGTTATGAAATAACTTTACTGCACAGATTTTTAAAAATGATTCAGATAAATTTGGAAATTATGGAGAGAGCATGAGCTTACAAGGACATTTTTTGGGATCTGTCGGATGAGATTTTCAAGAGAGTCTGCTTGGTGAATTGTGTTAGATAGATGTTATTTGAATTTATTTCTCAGTTTTTCATTTCTTGTTTAAGTATCGAAAATTAAGGCATCTAAAGAAGGTTTGATGTAAAAGTAACTACAACAAACTGATTTTTAAAAAACCTATTACAGAAATAAGCACCCTAAAATCAGCAAGCCTGATTAATTGCCATATAACATAATGGCTACGCAACCAGTTCTTAAGATATTTGAAATTGCTGGATACTCTCGGGACAAACATTGTATACTGGTGCGTACATGTATTTTTATAAACATTTCTGCGAGCATATATATATATATATATATATATATATATATATATATATATATATATATATATATACTCAAAGCCATCTGGTTTTTCAGAACATCTACAATGACCACATAGGATACAGAACATGCATTTCCCAACTGATACTCGATAGTACATAAGAACCCCATCTAACCTGTATTCCAGTACCAAGATCACGACAAGAGATAGCCTGAATCTTAACTTATTAAGTACCCAAATAGCCTAACACTAACATCACCCAGCTCCCCAATATTCGTAACAACTGATTCTTAAGAATATCCACCTCCTCTGACCAGCATAACCAATAAAATACCCATAACTGCTGCTACTACTACTACTACTACTACTACTACTACTACTACTACTACTACTACTTTCAACAAGATATCCAACCAAACCAACACAGATTCCTCCACAGACATAAAACAGTCCGGATTCACTACCATGGCCTCCCACGAATCCTCATTTTAAAAAAATTTCCATTCTTGCTTTCAAAGCAAAACATTTAATGCTAAATTTGTTTTCTATGGGAACCTAACCTTTTAACCACTAAAAGGTACACACACGATTCTGAAGATGGGAGCCCTCCCTAAAACACGTATAGCATAACAATTAATTCATTTATAAATTGATCAATTAGCAAGTAAAGTCGCTGTATACTTCTACTCCTGAGTTTGTCTTATTCCCTGTTGTTCACGTGTATAAATATTGTGTATATATCAAATGAGGTGAAAGGGGCAATTGCCCCGAGCCCACTCTTTACAAAAATATAATAATTGAAAAATTAGTTTATCTAATAAGAAATAAATTGATAACAACTGCTTGGAATTCATTTTGAAATTTATTTCATTATGATGCCTCCGATTGTTTTGAATAAAGTAATAGAATTATTACTTGTAAATCGGATCTATAGTAATTGGAAGTATGGGAATACTAAGCCTCTACTTATTTTGCTGGCATTTATTAACATGTATCCATATGATTACAAATTGCGTTATATTATAGAGAAATTTACTCTAAATGATCTTACGTCATAATGCAGTTAATGTACCACTCAACCTAGACAACGCAAATAGAATAAACAATTAAAGAAAATAGGGCTGTTGCAGGAATTGAGCCAGGGAGCTGCTTCAGCCTAACGATGCTCTTACCATTGAGCTATACAGCTAGCGCTAATGCAAAGGCCCAAATACATGTTTTTACCCCAAATTCTCATTCTATTTGCTTCTTTCAACGAGACTATTACGTATTAAAACAGGGTAAGGTCGAGTGGTACAATTATGATGACAGGATATCAATTCAAGTAGGTTTCATCATCATCATCATCATCATCATCATCATCATCATCATCATCATCATCAGTCTTTTAAGGTTGGACATAGACCTTCCCCAGGATTCGGCACACTTCTTTATCGTGGGTATCGCAGAGCAAGCATTTTCTGAATTTGTCTAGCTCGTCTCTCCATTTAGTACTTTGCCTGACTCGGTTGCGCATGTAATCTCTAGGGATCCATGTCGTGAGTTGTGATGTCCATCGCTTGTCTGTCCTTCTTGCAACATGGCCTGCCCATTGCAATTTGAGTTTTTAAAAATTGGATTCTGTGATGTCCCTGACTCTTGTCTTCTCCCTGATGTATCGTGCTGTCTTGTGGTCTCTCTATGTGAGGTTGAGCATGCTTCTTTAATATGCACGTTACATGGTTCTCAAAATCAGTACGTAGGATCACATACATTCATTTCTTAATATATGTATACATATCTTAATAACATAATGTACACATGTATTTTCTCCAGATATATAACTCATTTAACCTTTCTCTCCATATATAACTTGTCCATTCCAAATATATATATATTAAACGGACTTTTTATGATTCTGATAATCTATTTTCTGTGCACTTTCCCCTTCCCGAACCTGTAGTTCCCGGGCTCCCGAGGTCTAAATCCAGTCGTCTATACATGTGTTTTGTATGAGGGCAAGGTCAGTTCTGCCTACTATCTTAAAAAGGCTTATCGACCATTTTTTCTTTTTTAGAACTGCTTTGATCGTCTCTTAAAGAGCGTTCCTTTAAAAATTGGGCCCATAAAGCATCGCCCGCAGAACGTCTTTTGTTCGTGTCGAAGACAAAGGGTCAGCAGGTTGGGCTGGGGTTCAAGTGAAGAGTTTAGGGGGCTGGGAGAGAATTGAGGCGTAGATAAGTGGGTAACAGTGATCTGACCTTTACGGGGTCACAGTTGTCCAACGAGCTAAAGAAGTTACACGAAAGAATCAATGTTCTTGTCGACGAGTTCAGGGTCAGCGGAGTATTTTGAGAGAGAGGGTAGGAGGCTTATTTCTGGAAGGGTAAATGGAAAGATAGAGAGAAAAGAAGAACTGGGGGGGGAGAGAAGAGAGACTTATAAACCCTTGAGAATGAAAAGAGGGAAAGGAAAGAAGGGGACAGAGAGAGAAAGAGAGAGAGAGAGAGAGAGAGAGAGAGAGAGAGAGAGAGAGAGAGGGGATAGGAGAGGAGAAGAAAGATAGAGAAAGAGAAAAGGAGAAACATCGGCACCGGAAGAAAAGGAAAGAAAAAGACAGTGAGAAATAAGGGAGAAAAAAAGAGAAAAAGAGAAACACAGAGAAAATGTGTGTTAGAGATTTTTAAAAAGAGAGGAACACAGAGAAGAACAGAGAGAAACGTAAAAGGAAACTGAGAGCGAGAGAGAGAGAGAGAGAGAGGAAGAGAGAGAGAGGAGGGGATAACATGCACACACACACAGAGACACGCATATACTCACATACATATACACAACTTTCTGTCTGTCTATAACAATGCACTTTTTGCTGATGAAAATTTATCCTTCACCGTATGAAACAATGGACCATTACACTAAACGAGTTCCGTAAATTTTCAACGATATCCGTTACTTTTGTCACCGAAGTTGACTATATATATATATATATATATATATATATATATATATATATATATATATATATATATATTGCTTATATTGTATTTTTCAATTTGTAAGAGTACAGAAATAAATAAACAGAAAACAAATTTTATCGGCTGTTGATGATACTTAATCGTAGTGCTAAATATCTAACACAGTAAATAGAGCTATTAATACATAAAAGTTAGAATGTGAAGATAAACATTTCGGTCACAGATGAGTGTGCTTGATTGTAGGTTGAATAAGTATTAGTAAATGGTTAGAGTATTAGGCTGAAAAATACAAGTTGTAAGGTTCAATTTGATTAAAACGACTCATAAATGCATTTGCCAAATCCACACAAACGACTTCTGTGGAGAAAGTTATTTGATAAGAGAGGAGATGGGTACTGGCAAATTATCAATTGAATTGGCTATTTAGAAGACCTAATGATAAATAGTGGAGATGATTGCCAGCTTATTCAAAGTGATCCCTTGCACAAATCACATCCCCCCACCAACAAAAAAATAAGTTTAGTGAAGAAAGGGACCTGGCTTGGCTCAAAAGGTTCCACAGAAATAAGCCAAGAGTTGAGTATCATCATGCTGAAAAAAAGTCCATTGTAAACTTTCACATGATGGACAGTTGATATTATTAACAGGTCATTGGAGGTGCCTGCAATGGAACAGTTGGGGTCCATTAAAACGAGGATTTACTGTACTTTGAGGAATTCACGCAAAAAATAGCCGGAAAAAAGTAATTTAATAAAAAAAGAAGATGGGTGCCGGCAAGTTAAGGAATAAAATATTTTTTTCTTAGAAGCCCTAACAATAAATAGTGGAAATGATTGTCAGTTTATTGAAAGTGAACCAACTCCACCATCAC
>OY735223.1:3075627-3083127 GCA_963457665.1 Thysanoteuthis rhombus
TTTAATTCAAATAGTGTTTTGAGAAATGTTCGGGTGGTTCAATAATTTTGTCCACTAGTATATATATATAGATATATGCATGTCGGAAATCTTGAAATAACTTGTACAATCACGTGTTTGGGATCGCGTGTAGGTGTGCGTATGTCCGTTGCGCATGCGTGTGTATTTCCGATTACTGTTCCCACTCAGACTCTGAACTTTTTCTGACTGCCTGCCCGCCTCGGTCCCTGATAGTCATCGACCCGCACAAACCGGCCGCTCCCTTTATTGCAAACCTTTCACCCCTTAACGACAGGGGCTGTCCTTAGGATCCGTTTTTATTAATATTTACTGCGCTACAACCAACTTTTTCTCAAGCTCGGTCAGTGCACACGAACTAGCGTTTGATTCTGTTTCTCTCAGAGCACTCACAATTGATCGCCATCTTGCTGCTCTAAATTGTGAAAAGCTCCAAGTGTTTCATTTGATAGTACGTCCCCACTTCGCCTTAAAAAGATTCCTTTCTCTTTCTCTGGGTGATTTTAAGTCTTGTCTTTGCTACCATTGGATCGTTAAATTTCTCTATGTTCAGTAAACTCTGCCTTGTACGGCACAGGGACAAATCGGAGAAAATGTGGAGCAAAACTGCATTGCGCCAATCCTGCAAAGGGGGATGACTTTGTTTCTCCTTGAAAATCAGCATTCGGAGTCCTGTTTTTCTACTTGCGCCCGAATACTGAACATTATCAGCGATATGAAATACGCAAATAGATTATAGAATCCACTGGAAAACTCAAATGGCAATTGGCTGGTCATGTTGCAAAAATTGCTAACAACTAGTGGACATAATGAATCCCAAATGTAGATCCCCAGGGATCATATGCGAAATTGGGGCCGACAAAAAATAAAATGGAGCGATGAAGTGGTGTTTGAGGTTCAGAAAATATTGGCTCCACTACGCCCATGATAGAAAGGTATGACAAATTTTGAGGGAGGTGTATGTCCAATGATGGACGCTTAAAAGCTGCTGATGATATCAAGTAATCAAACATTTCTTTTAAAGACTTGAAGAAGAAAAGAATGTCAAGAATTATAAACCCCAGAGATCACTAATTTTCGTGTCGATTTTAATGATGGGCTAATTTTCTTGTCAATTTTGTTGGTGGGCTAATTTTCTCATCGATTTTGTTGGCGGGCTAATTTTCTCGCCGATTTTATGGGTTAGCTATATCTTTTGTCGACTGTAATGGTAGGGCATCTTTCTTGTCGATTTTGTTGGTGGGCTAATCTTCTGAAGTTGAGCCAAAGCTTTTTAACATTAGAATTGACGAAAGAGTAAAAAAAAATATAACCTAAGAAATTTGTAATAAAACCAATAAATGAAAAAAAAAAAAAAAGAAAAAAGAATATGACAGGAGATATCTTACTTATATAAGATGACAAATAATATAATACACTTTTGTTTTGGGGGGTAATTTATGATTACTTGGATTAAAATAATATCTAGGTATTAGAATAAAAAGACAATGTTTCGTTTGTCCAAAATCATTTTCGGCTTATCTAGATATCAAAAGAAAATGTGTTTTGTCAGAGCAGGAGGAGCAGTACCCGCTGCCTCCTTTTGGATCTGCGCCTGAGTTGAAGAAGACAATGCGAGGAATTTTAAGAATAGAGATTTCAAAACGTAACCAAATTAGGAAGAGTCATAACTGGGGGAAAAAGAAAATAGAGAAATAATGTAGCAGGAAAGAAAAGACGAAGAAAGAAACTATAAAGATGTGCTACAATCTGCGAGGTCATTCGAAAAATGGTTGAATTTTCTTGTCGCCATTTTTTATTGCTTTGTTTTGATTTGCTTCATAGCAGACGACACACAAATTTTCCATTGGCGACTGATTGCAAATGGCGACATGACGTTTAAACGACAGAGGCTTTTTCTTCCTCTTTTTATTTAATTGTTTAGTTTTGCCGAGAGAAGACGACATTTGAACAGAGGGGAAGGCAAACGGCGCCGAACGAAGAACGAAAGGATTTATGTATTTTAGTTAATGTTTATCTAAAGGAGGTCAGAATGGATGAGAAAGAACAGCCGCTTGACAATGGCTGTCTGGGAGTTGGCTGAGCGACTTAGTACATCTGATTGTACACATGCATTTAAAAAAAAGGTTTATGCTACAGGTTTAAACACATGCAATAACGCTAATAAGAAGGACGTGGAAGGAGATCTTCTTCAAATTTATCTCGATCCAAGGCGAGGATAGTTACGTATTTCTACACGAGCGATTGTAGCCTATTTCGAGTAGTCACATTTCAAAATTACTCGACCTAATAGTAGAAACCCAGTTAAACCCCTTGAAGATAAGTCGTTGAAAATTTCACAATTTTGGTACCCTTGAAACCTAGAGTCAACATTCCTTGATGATAACATCGGAAATAAGCAGTGGCATTATCTTTCTAAATTTGATTTTTTTTTCAAGATGGCTTCCATTATCGGTATCCAAAATTTTCGTATCTAAATTTTCCCAAATTATAGAAATTTGAACACTGAGTAGGAAACATGGAAAACTTGTCTGTCTATCATCAACTGTTCGAGAGATATAGTACTTTGAGGTTTCGGAAACTCGGCTGTAACGTAGTAGCCTGCTTTTTAAAAAAATACTTTCATCTCTATTGTTACAAGAATTATTCTCAAGTGTTTTCAAAGGGTGTAATCAAAGAGAAAATAATTCCACGGCAAGTCGCAACTTTAGAGCAGGTTTTATAAAGTATTTGAAGCTAAATATTCAGGTATTTGATGACATTTTACCCCTGGAGTGACAGACGTGTTACATCCACACCTTACCATTTCTAGGATTTCACCAGAGGCTAGTTATTCTTTATGTTACCACCCAAAAATGCTGAGTAGAGGTCTTAAAGAGACAAACATGAAAAATCTCAAGGAATCATTTTTTTTTTAATGGCTCGAACCTGATTTTGCATTTTTTCCACCTGAATATTTAGGGAATATTATCAAACAACAAAAGAAAAAAAACTGTTATTTGTTGAAAGGGTTTACCGGTAAATCTTATAATAATAAGACTATCGTAATCAAACAGTCACCTATTTTTCCCCCAAAATTTGGCATTTTGTAAAATTGGGAAGCATCCTCTGACATGTCACTTTGAAATTATGGCAGTTCAATGAGCACAAGTTTTTTTTTTAAACAAAAAAAAAACTCATGTCACTAATAAATTTACTTGATAACGAATACTGTGACAACCAACGTTATTTCGATTAACAAGTATATATATTGCACAGTCATGCAAAGAAAGAACATCTGAATAACACCTTTAACCCATTCCTTCTCTTCTCAACTCGGCTGAGCTACCTAGGTGCTCCCATGGAAAAGGGTGTGGGTTCGAATCCAACCGAAGGATCATTCTTTATTTCCCGATCATGGCCGTTATTTCGCCCACGACCATGAATAATTCGGTTCGAGCGAAATTTAGTTCCTAAAATGTCTTCCCTTATTCACATAATCGGATACGAATATCCATTACTTATTACATAAATATATGTGGAAAAAATTGTCAAATTCTTCGGTTGAATATGTTGATAGAGAATCAACTCGAAATTTTTTTGTGTAATTATCATTCTTAAAGATGATATCATGAATTGGTTTACGTGAAGTCTGAGATTAAAACCAGCACAACAGATTTGATATTCACATGAGTGAACACTCAATAGAAGTGACACGAACAGCGAATCACGTCTGTGGTTACACTTATTGATCCCTCATCGTAAGATACGTTTTTTTGGTAACCTAGGTAAGTGAGCTCTATTTCAAAAAATTGAATGATGTGTAGAATAAAATGATATCCATAAACAATACACATAAAACCCTATATAAAATAATATACTACATGTATGATATGAGCTATATATCAAAATGTTGCTGAAAGGGAGGTGGTGTTTGATCAACACTGGTGGGGAGTCAGATTTATATAACTGTTTTGTTTTTAAAATTCCCGAAACGGTCACATGGTAAATAACCGATGATCTAAACAAAAAAGAATTTATTCCTTGTACCCTAATGACAAAGTTTATGTAAAACAGGTTAAAAAACAACGAAGAAAATTACAATAATTGAATTTCCAGGTATTGGGAAATAAGTGACTGACGTGACACCAAAAGTTTTTTGAAAAAGTTTTAGTGTTTAGTTTTTAAATGTGTAAACTATTCTAGACTATATATATATATATATATATATATATATATATATATATATATATAAGTGTGTGTGTGTGTGTGTGTGTGTGAGAGAGAGAGAGAGAGAGAGAGGGGAAGCAAGCAAGAAAAATAGAAAATACAATAGATTAATTTAGGGAAGTATTTAAAAAGAGAAATCAAGTCAGACATTCTGAGAGAAAGTAATAACTCGAGAAAATAAAAGAGAGCAGGAACGAGAGAGAGGGAGAGAGGAAAGAGAAGAACGTAGAGAGTGACAGCTTGAAAATGGTGGTTGAGAGAAAGAGACAAATAGGGAGTGAGAAAGATAGAGGGTAGCAGACAGAGATGGAGAGAGGGAATGAGAGAGACATAGAGAGTGAGTTTGGAAGAGAGTAGGAGAGAGAAAGAGAGAGAGGGGAGAGCGGGGAGGCTCAGAGTGTATGTGGAAGAGAGCAATAGAGGGAGAAAGTGGAGAGAGACTCAAAAAGAGTGCTAGGAAGAAAGAAACAGAGTTTATGGAGTATGAGGGAGAGATAAAGTAAGAGAGAGACAGGCAGACTCAAAGGAAGAGAGACTGTGAAAGAGAAGGAGAGTGTATTGAACATCGCAGAAAACCTAAATGTAAAAAAACAACAGCTATTTTCTTCTCTACTTAAAGCCTTAATTATCTCCCTTTGTCTTTGTCTCGAAGCCATGTTGGAAAAAATGTACCGGGGCCTCACCTGTGTTCGATTCTCTTCCAAATTTGACAATTCAGAGAAGACAGAAAGAAAGAAAGAAAAAAAAAGCATTTTAGATTTCAAAGCAATTTGCGTCGTCAATTCAATTGACTGAATTTTGACTAATTGGTCAAAATGTAATTAAGAAAGACAAAGAGACAAAAAAACATATTGTCATTTAACAGATTTGGTGAAAAACCTGATCTACAGAAATCAAAAACAAAAACAAACCTGGCTTCAGGGTGAAACTCCTCCCTTGCTTCTACCACTGCGACTTCTGTATCGATATAATGAACAAACAATTATAAAAATATATTTTTTAGGATGAATGTATTTATCTACAAGTATGAAATGAGCCCTTGCGTTTCAGCGACATAAATTTTGTTGAATCGTTAATCTTGTCTGCTTAGCTCGGTCGGTAAGAGACACAGCTACCAATTAGTTAGGCATGATTTATAATCATGGTAAAAGGATATTGATTTTTACTCCTTCAAAGTCAATTCCTGGCTCAGATTCATCATCATCACCACCACCACCACCACCACCATCATCATCATCATCATCATCATCAATCTTTTAACGTCCGTCGTTTGACATAGACCTTCCTCAGAATTCGCCACAATTCTCTATCATGGGCGCTGCGGAGCCAGTATTTACTAAATTTGTCTAGTTCATCTCTCCATCTTGTATTCTGTCGGCCTAGGTTTTGCGTGTGAACTCTGGGGATCCATGTTGTGAGACGTGATGTTCATCAGTTGTCTACCATTCTCGCAACATGACCTGCCCATTGCCTTTTTTTAATAGGTTCTATGATGTTTCAGACTCCCATTTACTTCCTTATATACTGTGCTGTCTTATGATCTCTCCATGTGAGGACAAGCATGATTCTCTCATGCACACGTTGCATGCTTCTCAGTTTGCGGGTTTGTCTCTTGGTTAGGTTCCATGTTTCAGCTTCATAAGTGACTATTGGGAGGATGCATTGATTTTATACTCTTCTTTTTAGGATTATTTGGATCATCTATTTTTTAAGGTTGAGCCTGCTCTTCCAAAGGCTTGCTATCCTTTCGGACTAGTGCTTGACAAAAAAGGAAATATCGTATATACTCATGTTTAGGTCGAGTTCTGACGACCAGATTTTACGGCAGAAAAATTGGGGGTCGACCCATACATGAGTGATAATTTTGTTGGGGTGAAATTCAAACATAAGGGGAAGAACTAGGAGCAAGACTTGGCTACAAAAAAGCATCCCATTAATTAATGATTTTGTGACAATAAATCAACCGTCGACCTATACATGAGATCGACTTATACACGAGTGCATGCGGTAATGAAATAACGAGCCTGAGTGACAAGAAATTCAAGGTTCAAATAAACATCAGAAGGAAAGGGTGTGACTGATGGGGAGCAGCGGTAGGGAAAGGGGAGTAGAGAGAAAGAAAGAAAGACAGAGATATACAGCAAAAAGAAAGATGTTCCTTATTTGATGTAATATGAGATCCTGCGGTAATTGTTTGGAATAGGTTCACCAAAACATAATGCCGTAATTTAAAAGGGAACTGACTTTCCAGCATATATGATTGGCGGCATCCGTTAAACTGTTACAGAAAAAATGAAAGCAAAAAGCTGTGAACATTTGAAACTGTATTTTATTGAATATAACTACAAAGGATATAATTTAGAGTTACTGTTAAAGTTAGTATTAGGGTTGGTGCTAGGGTTAGTGTTGGGGATAGTGTTAGTGTTTTGGGTTAGTGTCAAGGTTATGGTTGCAATTAACAACATAAAGAGATTAAATGTTTTTTTCATATTTGTAACGAACATGAATCAAAAATAAAAAAAATGATCAAATAGTTTTTCTTGCCATTTCTGACAATTTCTCCATAAAAACTCGTGTAAATACGAAGTAAATAGTTTTTGATTTGTGCCAAATTGTCTGCGTAATTTACGCTTTTTCATGCACAGCGTCTCTGCCGATTATCTTCTGAGCAAAAACTTCCCCCGAAGATTTAACAATGTGGGACTGGGTCATGAAGGTTACGTTTACTTTTTGAGAGGAAGCTAAGAGCAGAGATGACTGGTAGATATAGTAACATTCAGTTATGAACCGATGGAAATATTCATATACTTTGATAAATGAGTTGTGAAAATTATATATATATATATATATATATATATATATATATATATATATATATATATATATATATATATATATGGTGCACTAGGAATTTGAGAACACAAACTTATATGGAAGACGGCCTATTTTAATGTTACCCGGCATGCACCAGATTTCAACTCTCTCGTTCCTCTTTCAGACGTATCGGTAGCATCAACATGGCTGTTTCCAATCTGACACAAAGAATGGAAGGACACGCTGTTCTCAAGGCTTTAGCTGCAAACTACAGAGACTCAGAGATCACAAGCTTCTCGAACGTGGCTAGGTCCTTTGTATTCAAGGTCAGGAATAAGTTGGGGGCCTCTGGTTGGGACGTATCATCCAGGGTCAAGAGAAAGAAATATCTCAGCTATCAGAAGTCGTCGGGACGTTTTTGACCAGCAGGCCCAGGACATCACCGACAACGACCCCTGC
>OY735223.1:3088127-3113127 GCA_963457665.1 Thysanoteuthis rhombus
TAAACTTGGGTGCTGTCGTATGCAAAGAAAAAAAAACTTATTTAGCATGAACTTGAATTGTAAATTGAACCACCGTTAAAAAATTATTTTGAAGCAGAATTAGAAAAAAAACAAAAAACAAAAGAGCGTTTATTCTAGACATCATAAGGATTAAACGTCGAAAATTTCAGCCCTCTAGCTCCATTGGTGTGGCCTGTAAACGTGCCCTTTTTCCAAAGATGCGTGTTCAGAAGGAGATGAACTTCATGATGAACTTTGTGGTGTGTAGAGTAGCCTACCATAGTTGTTGTGAAAATATTTTTCAGTCCATCGTACGAAACTAAAGCTTCGAATTACTTGGTTCATTTCTCTTCAGTGGAGTAAATTTAGATATTTAGATCTAAATTTAGATCTATGGTCAATTTTCAATATCTAAATTCAGATCAATCATTTTAGATGAAAGATCTATAATCTGTAATTGAACGGCCATAGCCATCTAAGATGGCAAAAGGTTCAATCTTTTTTTTTCTTTATATGTGCGTGTGTTTGTGTGCTTGTCTTTGTGACTGCTTGTGTATTCCAGCGCTCCTGGCCCAACTGTTTTGTGCACTGACTTGAAAATTGGCATCAGTACTCCACTAGACCCATTCTAAGAAGGATTAAAAAAAAAAACTTTTTGTGAAAAAATGTTTTCACTTTTTTTGGCCATATTCGGACGGGTTTATTGGTAACATCTAGATTCTGGAGAATCTAGATGTTTCTGGATGTTTTCTTTACTCTATTTTAGATGTTTTCCAGTGAAAAACACCTGTGATGTCTTAGATAGGATTTATTCTGATCATATTTATTCTTCAATGGAATTTTTTTTCTCATGACTTCAAATTTTAACGCTACAGTTGTTCAATTGTTGATTTGGACGGCGATTCTTTTATCTATTTCTATTAGATATCTCGAGAACCGCTGATCCAAACAACTTTAAAACCGACACTGCCTGGTGAATATCAACTTTAACCATGGCCAATAGTCGAGCTATTTCAGTGCATACAGACAGAAAGAGATTCCCTTTGTTACAGTGAGATAACCAGAGATCCACTGAAAACTGCACGTAGATGAGAAGAAAAATTCATCCATAAAGAATTCTCTTCGTACACTAAAACGTTTTTCCTCGCCTTAAGCCATTTAGCACACATTACCGTAGGTAAAAAGATTTTTTTTTTCGAAAATTAGATCAACTCCCCGTTACGTTTGGATTCATTAAATTGGGTCACTTCGACAAAAATGTTAAATGGAAAATTGTTCTCCAATTAAGAAACTTAACTTACATCACATTTCTCTCTCCTCTCTTTCTCTCTTGCAAGGTTATGGTGAGTGATGGGTAGGATAGTAATGGTCTGGTAAATAATGAGTCCTTATAGAGTCTCCAACGAATGTACATTACTTGATAGATGTAAAGAATTCACATTCAGATCTAAAACAGAGCTCGGCTTGAACAGAAAGGTTTTCATTCACCTGTATGATAACACTTTTCCTTTACAAAGAGGAATTATCATACTGAAGATGAATCGTTTGAAGATGGAGACTTTATTACACCTGGCCGATTCACTTGACCCCTCTTCTACAAATTCATCATCAGCAGCAGCCGTTTAGCATCCGTCGTTGGACATAGACCTTCCCCTTCGTCCGACCTCTCTATCACGGGTGTCGTGGAACAATACTCTCTGAATTTATCTAGTTCATCACGCTATCTTATATTTTGTCGGCCACAGTTTCACATGTAATCTCTAGGGATCCATGTTATGAGTTGGAATGTCCATCGGTTGTCTGTAATTCTTGCAACATAACCAGCCCATTGTCATACGGGTTTTCTCACATTCTATGATATCCCTGACTCCTGCCTTCCTCTAATATACTGTGCTGTCTTGTGATATTAAGCACGATTCTCTCCAGTACACGTGGCATTGTTTCCAGTTTGAGGGTCGATCTTTCGGTCAAGTTCCATGTCTCCGCTCCATAGGTGACTATCAGGGGGATGCATTGGTTGTATATCCTTCTTTTTAGGACTTATACGTTGTTCTTGGAAGTTGAGCTTGCTTTATCGGAAGCTTGCCAACCTAGAGCGATTCTTTTACCTGATTTCAAATCGTCGAGCCTGAAATTTCCCGATGAGGATCTCTTTGAAAACCGCCTTCAATGATATTCTAATTAGAAACTGTCAACCTAAACTGTTAACATAGGTTTCTTCAGTCTCTAAGTTGCTCTAGTTTATGTTTGGAAAAATGTACTGACACCCTCTTGCCAAAAAGGGTCCCGTATACGCCTGGCCACATTCAGCCACAAGGAAATTAAAGTTAAGTGGGAGCTGATTTTACACATTGAACATAACTCTTTCCAAACGATATCCTATGTTTCGGAAAAAAGCAGTTAAAAGTTAGGATGAAGGTAAAAGCTAGTCAAAACTGACAATAATGAACTGTTTCATCAGGCAAAAGGGACCCAGCTGTTCTACTATTCACCCATGGCTGCGGGGAGAAATAAATAAGATAAATAAAATAAAGGGCATGAGTACGAAGTGAACGTAAACTGCCCCAGTCGGAGTTTGAACACGGTTCACCATTTACATTTTCAATGCATCTTCTCTACTAGACTAAGTTTGAAAAATAGCCCCCCCCCCCGACGACCCTTTGCAACTGTTGTAACTTGCAATTGTCGTATTTTTCTCAACTCTTTTTTTCTCTCTTCGTTTCTTTCCTTTTCTTTGTCGACCTTTTCAACTCCTTCCCCTCTTTTTCATCTTTTTCTTCTTTTCTTCTCTTCCTTGGCGTCTCCTCTTACTCATCCACACCACCATCACCACCACCACCACCACCATCATCATCATCATCATTATTATCGCAGAAATACTTTATCCTGATTAGACCGCCCCTCACCCAAATAAAAGCATTAGAAAAGATTTGTAAAAGAAATTTCCCGCCTATTACATCCATTTCCAATTTTGCAGACGATAACGACGTTACGACGATTGCCATTAGTTGCGACACACGGACGTGAAAATGTGCGTCGCAAGAAATAGGTGTTCGTCTGTCTGTCTGTTTGTCTGTCTGTTTGTCTATCTATATATCTATATATCTCAGTCTGTACAGATCTATCTATCTATATATCTACCCCAGCCAGTACAGATCTATCTATATATCTGTCTATCTCAGTCAGTACAGATCTATCTATCTATCTATCTCAGTCAGTACAGATCTATCTATATATCTATCTCAGTCAGTACAAATCTATCTATATATCTATCTATCGATCTCAGTCAGTGCAGATCTATCTATCTATATATCTGTCTGTCTCAGTCAGTACAGATCTATCTATATATCTGTCTATCTCAGTCAGTACAGATCTATCTATATATCTATATCATCTATGCTAGTTTACAACACTCCCTGTCTCTAAGTATTTGTTTCAGTCTGTTCATATCTATTTGCCTGGTTGTATCTATCTATCTATCTATCTATCTATATTAATGATCTCTCCATATCTCAAGTCCACGTTAGAGGCTGTAATCACTTACCGCCAACGCTCGTGCCCTTTGTCCATTTTCGAGCAGTGGTAAGAGAAATATTTGGGATGCCGTTTCTTTAGGATAGAAAGAGTAGGTATTGTCAATTTTAGCCATCGTTACTCCTGCTGTCCCATTAGACGCTCGTAAATATAAGCGGGCTTTCATCACATAAGGGTTGATGCTGACTACTGGGAGCTGACACTCAGCCTTTGAACTGAGTTGACAGATGGGGGTATGTGCTATTATTAAATATATTTTTGACAATCCTCCAAGTAAAACGAAAGAAATTCTTTTTCAAGTTAATCATTCAATAAACCAATTTCCGCTGAATGTAGTATTTCTATGACTGATACATTTATTCTTTTCGAAGATTTTCAATTACAGAGTTTGAATTATTCTATCGGTAGGCATCAATCATTTGGTCATCGAAGGTAATTTTGGATGACAAAAATTGACAATGAAGATACAATAAAACCTGCAAAGAGTAATGTTTCCTCAAGATTAGTGTCACACTTTCCACTTTTTTACCTTGACTCAAACACTGACCACTGGTTCGGTTGAGGAAATGTAACTATCTTAGCCACCGGGCTGCTGTTAAGAGTCGGCAAATTTGAGATAAAAAGGTGACATTGAAAAGAAGACAAGATTCATTTTTGAACAACCCTAGCCATCAAAGGTGGCTAAGGGTTTTATCTTTTTTCAAAATCATATATATATTTCTGTGTGTTTGTGTGTTTGTTAATGTGTTTTTCCGTTTGTTTGTGTGATCCACAGCCAAAAGACTCGAATTATGGCTTCTGTATTCGACTAAACACCTTCCAAAAATATATCTATTTTTAATTTGGGAAAAAAAGGTCTTTTTTGAACTTGTGAGATCCTTATTCTGACGGATTTATTGATAACATCTTGGATTCCCCAGAATTAAAAAAAAAGACTATTTTTGATGTTTTCCCGTGGAAAATGCCAGTGATGTCACCAATAGAATTTATTCTGACCATATTTATTCTTCGATAGATTTTTTTTCACATGACTTTAAATTTTGACGCTGCGGCTGTTCAATTATTGACTGTTTATTGTCATTATTAGATGAAGTTTTGTAGCCGATTGGATTAGTCTTGATTAATATTCCTTACATCTTGTTAGCTATTTTTATTTCAACTTTACTCAATAACATCTCGAAGATGAAAAATAAACCCAAGGTGCGACTCGAACTTACGTCCCTCCAGTCCAGATGAAAGTCAAATTAACATCCCACTACTATACTGCTTCTCCATCATCATCATACACAAGAAATAATCTATTTTTCAACGTCATCACCATCAGTCTTTTATCATACGGCACTGGGAATAGACGTTCACCATGGCTCACCTGATCTCTATATCTTGGGCATCGCGGAGCCAATACTTTATGAACTTGTTTAGTTTGTCTCTCCATCTTGTATTCTGCTAGCCCCAGTTACGCGTATGATCTCTAGGGATCCACGTTGTGAATCATGAGGCCCAGCAGTTGTCTGCCATTCTTGCAAAATGGCCAGCCCACTGCCATTTGATCTTTCTAATGGATTCTATGATGCTTCGAACTTGCGTTTTCCTTGCGTTTTGTTGTCTTGTGATCTCTCCCTGTGATGTTGAGCATGATTTTCTCATGTGAACGTTGCATGGTCTTCAGTCTGAGGGTAGTCTCTTGATTAGGTTTAATGTTTCATCTCCATAGGTGACTATCGGGAGGATGCATTTGTTGTATATTCTTCTTTCTAGGACTAAAGAGATTTTTTGGTTCTTGAAGGTTAAGCTTGCTCTGCTAAGGCTTGTCATCCTAGAGAGACTCTTTGCTTGATTTCCTCTTCTTACTGCTTATCTATGTGAAATAACAAGCTCACAGAATTCAAAATCTACCCTTTATATCTGTCCCTTATACCTGTATCTCTGCACCCTGTTGGTTCCGGTTCCAGAACTGGTAGTATTAGTCAAGCAATTATTTCTATTATATACATTTTCATTAGATGGAGTTTTATAAACCATTATTATTAATTTATTGATCACTATTCACTTTCATCTTATTTTTTTAGATGTTCTCTTTTTATCCCAAGATTAAGATGAAGGTAAATAGTAATCAAAAAATTAATATAAATGATTTACAAGCCTTCATCTAATAAAAAGGTGAATGATAAAATAATTACAAGACATTATTTTTGTTTTCTCGATAATTCAACAAAGTTAATGACGAAAGCGCTGATGACGCAAATGACGATGACGTAGAACTTCGCAGCCTTCGGTGATTGGTGCACTTTGTTTAATCAAGTGTTCCAAAGTTACCAAAAAAAAGATCTTGGGAAAAAAAGACATTAAAACAACTCTTAGACTCGTAACTACCGAGAAGAGAGAACCGAGAAAAGAAATGGTATCTGTGAGTGCCACTGTGTTTGGCTTGTTTTTTTTCTTTTCTAGTTTTTTTTTTTTTCACTGTCATTTTTTTCCCCGCCATCTTTCTTAGCGAGTGTGTCTAAAGAAAAATATGAAAAATTATGAAAAAGAAAATGGCGTAAAAAGATCTTATCCAAAAAAAAAAAAAATTCCCTTTCTATAAATCGATGAAGATATTAAATAATGAAGTCTTGTTTTGTTGTCAGAGACTTGCAGGTATTTTGGCAAATAAAAACAACCGGTTTTTTGGTTCATTTTCTTAATTATTCCATTTCAATAAAAGGATTAAGTACGCTACGAACGTTCGATAGAGAAGAGTGAAGTAATTTTCGTGTCATGTGTTTTATGAAATGGAAGCATTGATTGTTGAGGCAACTAGAAGATTATCGAAGGTTCCATTTATGAACTGTTGACTTAACAATGCTCCTATACGCAAACTTCGATCATCAGAAAATGCAAGTAGTGCAAAAACTTTTTATTCCTGTGGAGAATTTCGCCTTGTACTTTTCCTTCATTCACTTCCTGTCAACCGTAGCCAGGCGAATCAAAGGGTTCAGTAGACTTTGGTCAGTGGATCCTTCTTTAGTTTATTTTATTACTTACTCAAAATCAGGCAAAGACTTTGAACACAGAGACACATTCGATCAGCTTCTTCGGCTTGAAGCTGTTGAGATCACACAACCAAAGAATCAAGATGTAGTAGGCTAGGAAGCTTTCATGTGATCACCAGCTTCTTAGAAAGTATCAGCTCTTTAACAAATGGTTCAGGAACTACTAAACACGTGCTATGGACCTAACCCTGTTGGAAAGGCAGTTTCACGAGCTTTGCGCAGTCATTTGAATAATTGAAACATCTTTACTGACAAGGCTTAGTGTTTCAGTTTTGCCTGAGATACATACCCTGCAAAAGGTTTTTTCTCTGTCGTATTTTTTCCGCCATCTTTCTTAACGAGTGTGTCTTAAGAAAAATATTAGGAATTGTAAAAAAGAAAATGGCGTTAAAAATAACTTATTCAAATAATCTCATTTCATTGAAACAATGAAGATATCAAATAATGAAGTCTTGTTTGTTGTCAACAACTATGATAAAAAAAACCCTCGTATTTTTGGTTCATTTCTTTAATTATTCCATTTCAATGAAAAAAAATTAAATATCCTACGATCGTTGGATAAAGAAAAGCGAAGTAATTTTCGTGTTTTGTGTTATGAAATGAAAGCAATGACTTTTGAGGCGACTAAAAGATCATGTAGGTTCCCTTTATGAACTAATGAGTTCCCAATGTCACATCACGCGAACTCTATTAGAAAGTACAAGCGATCAAAAAACTTTCTGTCCAGTGAAAAACACCACGATCAGAATCGGAAACGCACAGCGGGAGAAAATGGACCACAACATCTACCTAGGACAATAGAATCCGAAGGGGAAGAAAAAAATCAGAAGAACATCTTTAGGTTGGCAGGCTTTTGGTAGAACAAACTTAAAATCCAAGAAAACCCCTGAAAAGGACGAAAATCATGCTCAATATGAAATGGAGAGATCACAAACGGCACAGTATATCAGAGAAAAAAAAACAAGAGTCCGAGATATCATAGAATCGATTACAAAACTCAAATGGCATTGGGCTGGTCATGTTGCAAGAATCTCAGACAACTGCTGGACACCAAGACTCACAAACACAGATCCCCAGAGATCTAACGCGACACTGACCAGCAGAAAGAAAGATGGCATTCAGAAAAAGACAGGTTCAGGAAGTATTGGCTCAACGAAGACCAAGACAGAGGGAGTTGAGTCGTCTGTGTTCAAAGACGGACGCTAAAAGGCTGATGATGAAAATTAATTTCGCTTCTCTGTTGTACGTTTCATTCATTTGATTTTTGGTCGCTCGTAACCAGGCCAGTCGGATGCTTCAGGAGGAGGGCGCACTTTTGGGTTGCGTTATTGTATATATTGAAGAGATTGGTTTCCTTTTCAGGGTGATTAACGGGATCGTCACGACACACTCTCTGCACAATCCCCCGTTGCTTACTGCACGTGGTATACCTAGTTGGTCGCTTATCTAGGTACTGACCAGTCTTGGTGTCACTTGACTTAGGTGATCACTGGTGTATACAACGTGATGCATCGTACATTAAATCATCATAACGCTCAATCAGTATTTAATCCAGTAGAAATTGGCCATTTTCGGGCTAAATGTATAAAAATTGAGGATGCTGAGCTCATTTTTGTACTATTTATAGTATTAGTAGGCTACGATGACACACACCAAACCCCAAAAAAATATTTTTGGGGAAAAAAGTTATGTGCATTTGAAAAATACATCCACTTACCAAGAATGTGATTCTGGATTTGAGCCGTTTTTGATAACTACTTTGATAAAATATTTCAAACATCCCAGTCTCCTGCACTTCCCACCACCCCAACCTCTAACAACCCAGCCTAACATATTATCATCACCATTTTTGGGGGCTGGGATTGCTCAAATTTTCCCATAAGGGATACTTCTCTTTATAGGAACATTATTTTCAAATAGCAAAGAAAAGTGTACTTGCCAATAGGTTGGAATATTGACTGATTCAGTTCTTTGCTCCCCAGTAGTATTTAATTATCAATGAACTGGACATTATAGAAAATTAAAAACCTTTTAGCAATAAGTTGATTTTTAAGAGTGACAAAATAAAGAGAAATGATATAGTCTATATCCTTTCTATTTCTGAAGTACCTAAAACATTTCGTAATTATCGTATATATATATATATATATATATATATATATATATATATATATATATATATATATATATATATATGTGCATATGTATGATAAGAGCCATATCTATCGCATTTATAGTATCATTAATTGACCCCAGACCCCTTCCTATCCTCTTATTGAACTGCCCAACTTTCTTTTCTCCTTGCTCTTTCATACCCTCTTAATAAACGATTTCACTCTCTTTTCTCCCCTCATTCTTCCTACCCTGTCTTTCACACATATGGCATCAGTAGCAGCCACCAATAGATCATCATCATCACCACCATCATCATCAGTCTTTTAATGTTCGTCGTTGGACATAGACCTTTCCTAGGATTCGCCACAATTCTCTATCATGGGCGTCACAGAGCCAGTATTTCCTGAATTTGTCTAGTTCATCTCTCCATCTTGTATTCTGTCCCTTGGTTTCTAATGTGATCTCTGGGGATCCATGTTGTGAGTCGTGATGTCCATCGGCTGTCTTTCATTCTAGCAACATGGCCTGCCCATTGCCATTTGAGCTGGATTGATATGTTTGGTAGATCACGTCCAGATCACCCCGATTGGTCGGGATTCATGCATTCTGTTACTCAAAGTGAATAATCCGGCCAATCAGAAACTACATTTTGGCTTATACTACTTTACTTTGTTTTATTCATTCAAAATCAGGCAAAGACGTTTATCTCGGTGATACCTTGCATTACATTCGATTAGACTCTGGCAGGAAGCTGTTGAGATTACACAGTCAAAGGCTTTGGGTGTAGTGCGCTAGTTAAGAGTCTTTCATATATGATCAGCTTGGTAGAAAGTGTCGGCTCTTTGATGAATGATTTAGGGCTACAAGTATTGCTATGGACCCAAATCCATCGATCATATGATGAGAGGAAAGGCAGTTTTGCATGGTCTTTTCATTGCTGAAGCAGCTTAGGTGTCAAGGCTTGGCGATTCAGTTTTACCTGGGATAGATGCTCCACCAAATGAAGCCAACAGCTTAGAAAAGGGAACGATAAAGATGTTCAAAATGATTGTATTGAGGAAGATGAAGAGGATATAGTTCATACACTGTAAGCACGATTTTGCAGTTCGAGATTTGCTTTTAAGGGAACTCTCCTGGTTAGAAAGAGGATCTGACAGAGACTGACAGGCTTTTGGTTCTTTCAATTCTTTCGATCGATGGCCGTTAAACCACACAGAGGCCATTGGCAGTAACCAGCAGCTTAATGGAATCAGATTCATCGAGAACATATGGACTCTTAGGCGTTCCTGAGTTTGTAAATTGTTCATTTGACATGTCATCGACCTTTTCATCTTGCTGAATACCATCGTTTTGAACCTCTTCCAAAACCAAAAATTCTCTCTCCCAGAACCCACCCGAACAACCATGAGGAAATAGAAACACTTTCTTCTTCCCGCCTTTTTTGCAGTTATTCAAAATAGGGTCCGCATATACGCAGGGCTGTTTACGGTCTCCTTCTGTAAAAGCGTGAGAGATCTGAGTTTGACAAATAGTCAAACCGATTTGGCGCCTATTTTGACAAACTGCCTCCCAAAATCGGACTTTACGTTCGCCTGGACAACAGTAACACTTTTAAAAATGAAGTTGCTTTTCTTCTTGGCATAAAACCACTCAGATATACTTATATATACGCGACCTTAAGTCGAATGCACTTTAAGATTTATTCTATCGAAATAGGGTCTAAGTTTTCGTTTTTTTTATATTTTCATTTTAAAGATAAGGTTAAATACTAAATTACGGCAACAGTTTTATCAATCAAAAAAAAAGAAAGGAGAAGATTTACACAGCATATAATTAGATAAAATTAGTCAAATACTGTTCATATAATGACAAAAACCAAAAATGAATCCCTGACAGATGAAATGCGTATTTTATATACAAATAGATAAAACAGAATTTTTAGCTGATGAAAAACAGAAAATTCGAACAAAGAATCTAATATGACTGATTTTATATCTTGGAATTTTTGAGATGAGGTATTAGTATTATTTCTATATTCGGACCATCCTCATCTTGGTTGAAACATATCGCCCCTTGAAGGTTCGGGTGGAAGAACACCGAAAAGCGGTGAGCAAAAGTGAAACAAATAAATCGGGTATAGCTGACCATGTATGGAAAGAAAAGGGAGACCACCTACCCCTCTGGAACAAGGTTGAGATAATTGATCAGGAAGAACACTGGAAAATTTGAAAATTGAAAGAGTCGGCCCATATGCTAGGCAAGCAAAACTGCCTCAGTAACCCTAGCATTGAAATGGATACCATATGGGAACCTCTAATAATAAAAGACAGAAAACAATCACATCAAAAAAAAAAAAAAAGAAAAAAAAAGGCTTCTAAAAATTAGCACCTGTTGTCCACATGGACACGTAGCGCAGTGGTTACAGCATCAGACAAATTACTGTAAAGTAATCTGATGGTTCTAGGTTCGATCCTAGTGTGAGACAGTATAACAATACTACTAATGCTAAGAGGGTTGTATGGTCAATATATCCCCGTCGGATAGATAAAGGGTTCGGTTCATTCCCCATATCTACTAGATGATACCTGACGAAGGCCGTAGAGTGCAACGGCCGAAACGTTGTATGAAAAACCAAGATGAGGATGGTCCGAATATCAATAGAAATAATAACTGATTTTATTGTTTCGATTTGATTATATGAACAATGACACGTAACACATGTTAAAATACCATTGATTTAAAATATATAACTATAGCAGTTGACACAATTGGTGTTGGCACAAATATGAATCTTTCGTTAAATTTTGGATCCCCCAAAACGTTATTGCACCATTGATGCAAAATATGAAGATTTTAACTTTCAAAACCAAGCGATTAGAAGTAAATTCCTGTTCAAATACTTACGACAAGTACTATGTATATCCGTGTGTTTGTGTACATGGAAAATTCAGTTGTTTGCAGTGACTGAGTTTCACGCCGTTGGTGCAATTGTCAGACCGTTTACTTCTCTAATGTCTAGTAGATATATACATGCTTATATATTCAGTACAATAAAATATTCATATAATTAATTGTTATTTTCTGTCCATAAAAGTTTCACTAATTCTTGACCACTGACACTCCCTTTCCCCCGGATTTTCAATGCATTTTTGTTGTAAAATCATAATCAATGGATTTACACTATGCAAATAATACCGCCACTCTGTCAGTGATACTTGCATTCATTCTTGACCACTGAGATACCTTCTTTACTGATTTTCTGTGTATTACTTCAAATAAAATAATAAGAAATTAATTTGCATTGTACGTACAACAGGTTTATTCTGTCATGGTGGATCCACGATAAAGTCAGTGAACGATGATAAAAAAGCTGAAACCTTGTCCGCGTATACTGGGTTCAAATTCCGTCGCCACTAAAATAGTATCTAAAAAGAAACAATGTTGCTTCGTGCGATTCAGGAGACA
The DNA here is from genome assembly GCA_963457665.1 of Thysanoteuthis rhombus. Classification (NCBI taxonomy): domain Eukaryota; kingdom Metazoa; phylum Mollusca; class Cephalopoda; order Oegopsida; family Thysanoteuthidae; genus Thysanoteuthis; species Thysanoteuthis major. Next base: position 3,100,277 of record OY735223.1, read on the forward strand.
AAGTTGCCTAATGCGATACATGAAACAAAGTTGCTCTGTGCAAAACATGAGGCAAAGTTGCTTAATGTGATACGTGAGACAAAGTTGCTCCGCGCGATACAGGAGATAAAGTTGCTTAATGTGATACATGGGACAAAGTTGCTCTGTGCGGCACATGAGACAAAGTTGCTTAGCGCAATAAATGAGGCAAAATTGCCTCGCACAATACATGAGACAGTGTTGCTTCGTGCGATACATGAGACAACGATTTTCGTCTTCATTCCTCGAGCAATCCATGGGGACTCGATCATTGTTTTGGGGGAATGATGAGTTTTTTACGGAGTCGGGGTGCTAGCCCGACTTACATGTCTAAAGGACTCCGGCTACCCTGTTATTTATCCTTAGCTTTGGGGTGGGACAAAGGAGGAGAAGATCCAAGCCTTTCCAAAGGCTATTAGTGCAAAGTGGACCGCAGTTCGAAGACACTTCGCCGATTCCAATCACCTGAAAACCTTAAGGTCACATGCGGCCGTGATTATAAACCGTCAAGCAAAACAGTCACCATAACTATGAACATAGTCCCCCCCCCGTTTTTAAGTTGCCTGGATATGTATGTGTCACGCACAGAAGCTGCTCCTTTTGAGCTAGAGGGCTGAACATTTAAACGTTTACCCCTTATTACGTGTAGAAAAACATTTTTTTGTTTTTAGAGAATTCTCTCCCTGAACGTAACTTTATACTAAATTGGTCCCTTAGTTTATGTCCAGCAGCATTCACACCTGGTTTTTGAAAATTCAGACTTCTTCAGTGATCTCCGCCCACCAATTTTTAATTGATCATTCCCAACATGACATGCTACCAAAAGACGTTGGTCATGTGACAGTTTTTTTGAGTGACTAACCAGACTTGTTGAATTTTTTCCCCCTGTATCACCAGATTTTGCTGTATTTTTTAAATACGTAATCATTTGAGTGAATGGAATCTTTAACGTATTTGTTTTATTAATCTTTCTTGTGATATTACGATAGGCAAATGGATGGGCTGAAAGGGGAACGTTATGTTATCATTATTGCATAATTACTTACTTTATATAGATTTTCATATTTCGTTCTTTCGACTTACCTTTCTTTCTTTTCTTTCTTTTTCATTCCGATCTTTATGTCTTTATCTATTTATTGATTTATTCCTTCATTTCTTTCTTTGTCTTTATTTTTTGTTCCTTTCTTTTCTTTCTTTCTTTATTTCTTTCTTTCTTTCTTTATCTAATAATTTCTTCACTTTCTCATTCTTTCTTTTTTCTTTATTCATTCCTTTATTCATTCATTCCTTTATTTCTTTATTTGTGTCTCTCCTTTTCTTTTCTTTATTTTCTTTCTTCCTTCCTTTCTTTCTTCCTTTCTTCATTTTTACCTTCCTTCCTTTCATTTCTTCATTCTTTTCCCTCTTTATTCATGTCTTTTTTCTTTTCTTTCTTTATTTTCTTCTTTCCTCCCATTATTTCTTTCTCTCTTTTTTTCTCTGTGGCATTTCATACCTTTCTTTATTCATTCCTTCATTTTTCTTTCTTAGTGTTTTTATTTCTTATGCCTTTCTTTAATTCTTTCTACCGTTCCTTCTTTCTATCTTCTTTCTTTCTTTGTTCGTTTGTTTGTTTATTTGTTTCTTTCCCTTTTCTTTCTTTCTTTCTTTTTTCTTTTCTTTTTTCCTTTCATTCTTTATGTCTTTATTTTTTCTTTTCTTTCTTTCTTTCTTTTTTCTTTCTTTCTTCTTTTCCTTTTTCTTTTTGTCTTTTTTCCTTTCTTTCCGTCACTCTTATTTTCTCTCTTTCCCTTTCTTTCTCTCTTTTCCTTTCTTTATTTCTCTCTTTCCCTTTCTTTCTTTCTTTCTTTTTCTCTTTCTTTTACTTTTGCACTTTAAAATTCTGCTCACTCACCATTCATCTTGTTTGTTTCTTTCTTCCTTTACATTTCATTGCCCCATTCACTCATTTCTTTCTCTTCTTCTTTTTGTCTTTCTTTCATTCTGTCTCTTTTTCTTTTTTCTCCTGTTTTACTTCTAAAATCTTTCAAATCTATTCAATCAATTCTACATCTGAAATTCTTTCATTCTTCTTCTTCTTCTTCTTCTTCTTCTAATCTTTCTTCCATCCCTCCTTCATCCCCCCCTTTTCAGTTTCATTCTTTCCCTCTTTCAACCAGGCGCTTCCACCACCTCCCAAACTTTCACTAACCGCTTAAACGTTTTTACTTTTTTTTTCTTCTTCCCCCATATTCTTTTTCCATTTCGATCACAGATTTTCGGGCCCCACCCTTTCTCCACCGGCTAACGCCCACCTTATTCCAAAATGAACATCAGCCACCCTTATCCCCAGGACCTGAACCACTTCAACCCTTACCATCATCCTTACTCTTAAAATCATCTCTATCGCAGTCAAACCGGCCCATACATTGGACCGGATATATTGCGATTCTATTATGGCCGACACGACAAAAATCCAATTCGAGCATTCTCCTACCGTTTGGTTCCTAAGTTACGGTCATTGAATTTGGCAGCCTTAAATCTCCTTCACTCCCCATTTCCAATCTCTTTCTCCCAATCACAACTTTCCGTATCGCCCATCCCCAGACAAATGAGAGAACTCACGGTACCCTCTCTTCTCTACCCTCACGACCCACACCCCTCGTGGCACTGTCGGCCTGTAGCTGTTATTTTTCTGTCCGTCGCCGCGAAGGACGTGTCTTGATGCCAAGAAAAAGTTGTCATTATTCACCGAACGGAGAGAGAATTTATCTATCTACCTACCTATATGAGCCTCTTCACTATCGATCTATCTATCGATCTATCCATCGATCTATCTCAGTCAATTCATATCTATCTATCCGTCTGTTCATATTTATCTGTCTATTCATATGTATGTATGTATGTATGTATGTATGTATGTGTCTGTCTATCTATCTATCTATCTACCTCAGTTCATATCTATCTATCTATCTATCTATCTATCTATATATGGTCTATATATATAGGTTCCTATTGAGCTTAGCGTAGTCTGGCCCAAAGCCACTTGTGGGGCACTCAGTGAGGATGTAACTAACTATAATAGTAATAGTCTGCAAGAGCCATCACATTACAATGAGGTATCCTGATCGATATTTTCTAAGCTTACCTTAATCTGGCACAAGGCCACCAGAATAAGGCACTCTTTTAGTTCTTCACAGCCATGGCCCATACATCTTTTTTTATTCAACGAATACTTTTCTACTTTCTTTCTTATTTGGAGCCGTCCGATTCTCCATTCATCTTAGGGGCACGTATTTCCCTTTATTGCTTTCGATGTCCTTCTCCTTCCAATCGTCCCTTCAACCGCCAAATTTTCCGCATGGTCGCTTTTCTTCGCAATCATTCATTCATTGCTTCCGATTTTTTTCTTCTTCGTCTTTGCGAAAATCCTCCAATTTGACTGTAATCACTCACTTGCCGCCCCTTTTTGTCTCTTTTATTCCCCTTCTACGCAGCATCACCAACCCTCTTCCTCTCAAAGGGAAAATTATTTTTCTAATTTATTTTGATGCCTCAGGAAATCGTTTTTCCCGCCACTGCTTTATTTTTCGCGCGCATTTTGCTTTTCGTCATAATGTTGTTCGACCACAAAACCCTTCTTTCCCTTGTTACACACTTGGTTCTTAGGACTCCCTTCCTTCCTTCCTTCCTTCTTCCACTTCCCCTTCCTTTCCTCCCTTCCTTCCTCTCCATCCTTCCTCCTTCTCCCACTATCTCTTCCTTCGTCCCTAATTTTCTTCCTTTTCCTCTTCACTTTTCTTCCCCCTTCATTCCTTCTTTAATTTCCCTCCCTCCCTTTAACTCCTCCATCTCTCCTTTCCTTCCCCCTTCTCCTTCTATTTCTCCATTTGTTCCTGATTTCCTTCTTTTTTCTCTTCATTCCCCTTTTCTTCTCTCCCCCATTTCTTTCATTCCTTCTTCCCCTCTCCCTTCTTCTTTTCACCTTTCTTTCCTTCATTCCCCTCCCTCCCTTTTATTCCTAGCTCCTTTTCATTACTCCATTCCTTCCTTTCATTCCTCCATCACTTCATATCTTCCTTCCTTCTTCCCCTTGTGCTGCTTACGCTCTTTCAAATTTCCTTCTTTTCCTCCTCTTTTTCTTCGAAGTTCATTTTATTCAGTTTCTTCATTTTTCTTTCTCTTTACATTCCTAATTTGAGATGTTTTAAATGGCAACCGATTGACTGCAATAATTATTACAACTACAACAATTTTAAGAGCAACAATAAATGATTGAAGCAGACGACAAATCACATCCAAAATTCCCGTTTCTACATAAAAAAAGGATAAAGAAAAGCAGACAGATAGGAAGATGAGAGAGACGAATACACAGATAAAGTGAGAAGAAGACAAAGAAGAAGAAAGAAAGAAAGGAAGAAAGAAAGAAAGAAAGAAAGAAAAGAGAGGAGGAAGTTGAGGGAGAGGGAGCGAATTGACTGATGAAGAAGTATGCAAGGAGAAAAAACAACAAAAGAGAAGAGGGGGACGAAGAAGGAAAAGACTGCAAAGAAAGAAAGTAAAGAGAAACAGTATAAGGGTAGAGGGAGAAGGAAAAACCGATGAAAAGTTTAAAATGTCTGGTTCGAGAAGGGAAGACGTGAGCATTGGAAGATGAGAAAAGAAAAAAGCATGTAAAAAAGAATTAAAAATAGATAGCCAAAGAAAGAATGAAAGAGAGAAAAACAGCAACACGAAGGAGAGAGAGAGAGAGAGAGAGAGAGAGAGAGAGAGAGAGAGAGAGAGAGAGAGAGAGAGAGAGAGGGGGGGGGGAATGAATGAATGAAAGAACGAACGGGTGTGAGGAGGAACAGTGGGAGGAGAAGAAGGAAACAAAAACATACAAAGAAAGAAGAGGAAGCAGGAGGTGGAGGGGGAGAAGTAAGTATTATTTAGGAGAGAGGAGGGAAACGAAATGAATAATAAAGAATGAATGAATGAATGAATGAAGGAAGGAAAGAGAAGGAAGGAAAAATAAGTCAGATGTATTTTGTAGACGGAAGAGCAAGAGAACACGAAAAAGGAAGAAAGAAAGAAAGAAAGAAAGAAGAGAGAAGACGGAAGAATGAATGATAAAAAAAAAATACTTGGGAATTGGAAGAAACGGAGAGAGATGAAGTATAAAAATAGAAAAATAACCAATAAAAACGATTCCTACGAGAAATATAAGAAAATACCGACATTGGTAACAAGAAAAATTTCTTTTTCGTTGTCACTCTTTTCAATGCCTTTTTTCTGCATCGTTCGTTTTTACCCTGTTCCCGAACACAGCTCTACATACCACCCTCCCGACAACGAGAGACACCGCCCACGACAACCACCCTAACTACCCTCCGCCCTCAGATGACAGCCAAAACAACAAAAAATGCAAAAAGTAAACGTATGCACAGTGCCGTACATCAGTCAGTCGACGAAGACCGTCCCGATTGGAAGACAAAGAGTTAATGGCGGCCATTAGTTTCACAGCGAAAGGCCAAGTCCAAGATTAATAAAGAGTCACAGAGAAAAGAAATTGACAAACTATCAACGAATTGGTTGTGTTTTGGGGTTCAATCGTTGTTAAAGGCTTCATCGTTGGTTATTTGTCTGGCTGTTACGTCTAAGTTATTGGCAAGAGCTTGAGACCCTGGCGACCCGACCATCTCCAGACTTACCCACCAACCATCGTACAGCAAACGTTTTCGTGTCCATCTGAGCATTCCCTTCTTCTATTACTTCTGGTTTCGTCTGTGATAAATTGAGGAAAGTGAAGCCTTGTTGATTAAAGTAAGCAGTTGAGCAGTGTCAAATAGACGGAGTTTTGAGCTACGGAGGAAGAAAAGGAGAGATAGGTTTTGTAGGAGGAAGAATATGGATGGAAGGAAGATGGAGAAAAAAAAATGGTGTTGGGTGTGTGGAAAAGGTGGAATGAAAAAAAGGTGAAGCGGAAAATGGTTCGTTGATTAATTGAAAAGTGGAGACAAGAAAACGGAATAGACAAGAGGAAGAGTGGAAGAATTGTTAAATAAACAGTTATGTAGGACGAGAAGAAGAATAAGAAGAGTAAGAATAAGAATAAGAAGAAGAAGAAGAAGAATAAGAAGAAGAAGAAGGAGAAGAAGAAGAAGAAGAAAAAGAAGAAGAAGAAGAAGAAAAAGAAGAAGAAAAAGAAGAATAGAAAAAAACAAACGAGAAAAAAAAAAGAAAAATGAAAATAAAAAACAAAAAAAATAAGAAGAAGGAGAAGAAAATTGAGAAAAAAAGAAAGGAGGAAAGAGTAAAGGGAGAAAAGAGAAAAAAGAAATGAGGGGGAGGGAAAAGAAGAAAAAGAAAGAAGAAAAGAGGATAGAAGAAATGAGGAGAATGAAGAAAAAAAGAAGAAAATGAAATGAGGGAAAAAGAGAAAAAAAAGAGGAAGAAGAAAAAAGAGAAGGAAAGAAGCAAGGAAATCGGAAAAAGAAAATAGGAAAAAAATGAAGAATGAAGAAAAAGAACAAAATAAAGAAAAAGAGACAGAAGAAATTGGATGAAGATCAAGAAGAAAAACAATAAAAAAGGAGAAAGAAGAAAGGGGAGAATAGAAATAAATGAAAACAAGAGGAAGAAGAAAATGAAAAAGAAAGAAGAAAGACGGATAGAGAAGAGGAAGAACAAGAAATAAATCAGAATGAAAAGAGCAAGAATAGAAGATGAAAAAGAAAAGGAAATAATATGAAGAAAGGAAGAAATCTAAGAATAAATATGGTCAGAATAAATTCTAATCATGACATCGTTGGCAATTTCCATGGGAAAACATCTAAAATTCAGTGAAAATTCATCTAGAAACATCTAGATTCTGGAGAATTCTGGTGAGTGTAGATGTTATTTCCGCTGGAAAAGATGTAAAATAGAATAAAAACACAGTTAGGAACATCAAAAGATGCTGCAAGTAAAACTGTCAAAATAAGACCAAAGAAAAAGACAAACATACCCCCCCACAAAAAAAATATTTTACAAGGGGTGTAGTGGAGTGCTGGTGCCATGTTCAAGTCTGTACACAAAACAGTATGACCAGAAGCACTGGAAGACACGAACAAATACACGCAAATATATATATAAAAAAGAAAGAACCTTATGCCGTCTTTGATGGCTACGGTAGTTCAATATATTGTACAAAAGCGACAAAAAAAAAATGAAAAAGGAAACAATGCGAAACAGGTCTGGTTAGTCACTCAATAGACACTATCATGTGACCAACGTCTTTTGGCATCATGCCGTAGTATTAGAAACATTGGAAGACGAATGATCGATGAATAAGTTTTTTCTCTCGCCTTTTGTTGGTCAGCGATCACTGAATGTTCATAAAAACATGCGTGAATGCTGCCGGCCACAAACTCAGGGATCAGTTTTGCATAGACTTATATTGCGAATTGCCCCCCCCCCAACTACCCTGAAAACCTATTTAGGGTGGGAATTGAAACAAAAGCTCTTTTCCAGACATAATGAGTATATGGTTACAATTTCAACCATTTAACTTCATTGGCGTGACCTGTACACGGGTCACATACATACATGGTCAGCTAGACAGACTGACTTGAAAACTAAAGAAACCTATGTTGGAAGAGTTTGGTGACAGTTTTAGTTGACTGTTTCTAATATATCGTAAGAATACCACAAAAGAAGAAATGAAAAAAAAAGCAATGTGTAATTGGTCAAATTTCAAGACTAATGAAGAATATAAAAGATAAGACTGGTTGCCTCAGGGTCAAAGTATACTCTTGCTTCTATCCCGATTAGAGTCAGTCATTGCAAATTTTATTCTGTATATTTGATAAATAAAAGATCATAAGATTATATATTTAAAAAAAGAATGTATTTATTTATTCGAATGAATTATTCCTGTGTGTATTTGCATTTTGAGTTTTCGTTCATATTCAAGAATTGTCAATTCCTGGTAATCAGTTGGTCCAGATTTCGAACCAAGTTAGGGAAATGCATGTTTTCATATCGAAAACCGAAAACCCTTTTTTTTTTTAACATTTTACGAGTAAATTTTAGAATTTTTAGCCTTCTAGCTCCAGAGTGGCTTGTACGCGTGAGATATGCATACATAACCAGCCAGCCGGCTAGATCAGTTCAAAAAGTGGAGAAACCTATGCTGACTGTTTTGGCTGAAAGTTTCTAATTGCAGTCGGGGGCATAGCATTTAGGGGCCTTTTCGCCCCCCACTAAAGCAACATACCTAATGAGATTTATTATTTTAAGTTTACTTCGTTCATCCTTCTCAGGGTTGACATTGAGGTTTTCGCATTCATGGAGGGAACAAACAAAAAAGACCCAGCATTTTGGATCTTTTTCGGAAAAGAGAAAATTATTCTTCTTTTCATTTTAGGCTCCCATAATTCAAAATTATGAACGTTAGCTTTCGGTGGGGACTAACGAAAAAGACCCATTTTCCCTTAAAATTCTTTTAATAAAGCTGCAAATAAATCTCAATCATTAACAGTTTTGGAATGTGCAGTCGGGAAGAAATTCAAGAAGAATAAAAAAATACAAGCTGGGCAGCTGCAGGGTCAAGCACCACCCTATTTCTATTCTAACTGAAGATTATCAGGATGAATTTTCCAGCCCTCTAGCTCTATTGTTGCAGCCCCTACGCGTGATACAAGCATACATAGCCAAACAGACAGACAGACAGACGGACAGAAAGACAGACAGACGGACAGAAAGACAGACAGACGGACAGAAAGACAGACAAACTTTAAAACTAAATAAACTTGTGTCGATAGTTTTAGTGACAGTTTTGGTTGACGGTTACTAATATGAATAATTGTTGGGAATCAGTACAAAAATAAATTTCGTCCGAGGTATTCGCTCTTTGTTGTTGCAATAAATACGTTTGTACTAAAATATGTATTTGTATAATTTATTCACATGGAAACAATACCGTCACTTTGTTATGGTTACTATCCTTGTCACAATTCTATCAACGATAGAGAAAAATAAAGACAAGCCTGTCTGCTGCAGTGTCAAACACCACTTTTACTTCTCTTCCAACTGATAATTAATACTGCTATTTTAGTATTGTATTTAAAATAAGCAAATTCGTAGGTACACAAGACTTGTCAGTTTAACTCAGTGTCGCATTCCAATCACATAGTCCTGATTCATATTCATATCAGAAAAAGATTATAATTAATTTATATGTAAGTTTGGTTTTACATGACGTACTCCCTAAACTTGGAGAAGGTTGTTCTTGTTGTTCTTGATATGAGGGCGAAACAAAGTTAACTCTAACTTGGACTGGCGTTTGATAATTGGAAAATAGTTATTGTTATGTTCGTCGAGAGGGGGAGATTCTGAATTGTTTTTTCACGTTGCCTATTGACGTTGCAACTTGAGCATCAAGCTGAAAAGACTTAAGCGTCAGAGTCTGAAAGGAAGGGTAGCGGGAGATCGAAAAAAAGAATGATTTAATTGAGAATACGTTTGAGTATTTGGGATGATATTCCTGTACTTTGGCGTGTATATGGTACACGTGTTCCATGTATATTCCTTGTAGATAGTCCAACGATATAAGTTATTTAACGTTCCTTAATTCTATTCAACGAAGGGTAAGGTAGCTGGGCAGGGTCGGGGGGTGGGGGTGGCTCACTAGATATATCAGCCTAGAGGGTCCCAGCAATTGAGAATCAGTCACAGGGTGGAGGACATAATTATCATTGGAGTGCGAGAGAGAAAGTACAGTAAATTGAAAACGAAAGTGAAACTAGAAATTAATTTAAACAAAACGAAAAATGCTGCAATCAGTGACACATGGAAGTCATCCATTTACGACGATAGCAACGATTCGATTAGTGACTGACTCGATTTTTGGCCCCGGCTTTGATTTAATTGTGTAACACGTGACCGTATAGAGTTGGTGCGTGAGTTCGATTCCCCGCTGGGGTTGATCGATCGGATCATTTAGTAAACAGAGCTTTGATTGTCGGCGCGATGTCTTGATTGCGTTTATAAAACTCCCTTATGGCTAACTGATTACATGAATTCCTTTCTTGTTAGCTCATACCACCACGCCCCTGTCCAATTCCTCCCTCTTCCTCTCTTTTTCTCACTCTTTAATTTTTTCTATGTTCAAATCTCTCTTTCCACTCTTCTCAACTTTTTGTCGTTAGGAATCGCCAACCAAAAGTGTCACACAAAACTATCAGCACAGGTTTCTCCAGTTTTTATGTCCATCTGTCTTACTTGCTATTGTTGTTCCAACAGAAACAGTGCTTTAGCACACGCTACTAGCATGTGCACTGCAAACTAGACAAGACCTAATGGAATATATTATTATTATTATTATTATTATTATTATTATTATTATTATTATTATTATTATTATTATTATTATTATGATGATGATGATGATGATGATGATGATGATGATGATGTGCCTTTTCATACTAGTTGCCTGGTTGTCACCGCTGGAGACTGAGTGACAGCAAGTCTCCTCGGGTCTCCAGCCCTCCTCTCCACACTCTCACGGTCCAAAGCAGTGCTGTGGTTTACAGTTTCACATCAGTTGCCCCGTGGTTATCACTGACGGATGAGTGACAATAAGTTTCCTCAGGTCTCTCAGTCCTCCTCTCGTATCTCCCTCACCTATCACAGAAGTGCTGTGGTTCGTATCTCAACCAACATTTGCGTATGTACGTTGTATTGTGTGTTTTTTTTATTCCTCCTCTTTACTCTTCTCCCTGTTAGGCCACTGTTAACAGTTGGGTTGTAGCTCTCATATTTCTAGCTGCTATTACTATCATTGTTTTTGTTATTATTATTATTATTATTATTATTATTATTATTATTATTATTATTATTATTATTATTATTATTATTATTATTATTATTATTATTATTCATACCAGTTGCCTCGTGACCAACGCTGAAGCTGAAGAGTGAGAGACAGTAAGTCTCATCATATATCCAGTCGTTCTCTCATCGTTTACACATCTCACAGCTGTGGTAGGTACCATCTCACCATTCCCCCACCTTCAGTCATACGCGCCTCTTCCTACAAACTATTAGGTCATTGCTGATGACTGGACGTCGTCTCATATTTCTAATACTATCCTGAGTATTCATGTAGACCCCAGTAGTGCTGTGGTCTGCATAGTCTCGATCTTTCCTCATATCTCAAGGTCATCCAGTTTCGTTTTCAATGATTATGGCACAGTTCCTAATCCACCAACTATTGCTGGCACTACCCTAACTTTCAAGTTCTACTATTTTTTCTGCTCTTTTGTCAAGTTCTGGTATTTTCCTAGATTTTTACTCTCTTTAATCTTCACCCCGTGATCTGAAGGCACAACCACGTATATTATTTGGCAGGTTCTCTTTCCCTAGTCCACGATTACCAGTATTCTCGCTTGGCTGGGTTGGACAGTTTGGATGTCAAAGAGTAATTTGTGATTTCAGTTTCCTCTGACTGTCCACGGTTTGTGATGATGTCACTTGTCTGAGTCCCAGTCTTTTGCATAGTTCCTAGATTATAACAGTTGCTACCCTGTCGTACCTGTTCTTGTATATATATATATATATATATATATATATATATATATATATATATATATATATATATATATATATATATATATATGTATATGTATATATATATATATATTGAGTGAACAGGCTACACCAATTTTGTTACAGTGCTAAGAATTTCAGCATTTGCTTCTTATGATGTCCCCATATTATGTTTTAATCATGTTTTTAAAATGCTAAATTGGCTCCTTAGTCTGAGACCGGTAGCATACAGACGTGTTTTTTTGAACATTTAGACTTCATATAGTGAGCACTATCCACAAAATTGTAAGAGGAATAACTTATTCATTAATCACTCCTTTTTTTCCATTTGCTTTAATTGATCACACAGTATACTGCCCAAAGACACTGGTCACATGATGGTTTCTATTGAGTGACTAACCAGAGACCCTGTTTATGTTCAAGTCTCTCTTTTTACTCTCTTCAGCTTTTTGTTGATTCACTTTTTCCTCCGATTTTGTGTCTCTTTTCCAAAAGGGTAACCTTCTCTGTCGCAGCACACCCATCACTTTCTCAACCGACCCCTTTCTTTCCTTTCCTTTCTTTTCTCCTCCTCCTCTTATTAGAAACGATCAACCAAAACTGTCACTAAAACTGCAAATATAGATTTTTTTCAGTTTTTATGCTGCTCAGTCTGCTTATCTATAGATGTATCACCCGTGCAGACTGCACCAATGAAGTTAGTCAACAGAAAACTTTTACTTTTACTCCATATTATGTTGAGAAAAAAACGATCTCTTTGAGAAGTAACTTATTTATTGATTCATCGAGTGACTAACCAGACCTGTTGATATTTTAATCAGATTGAGGCAAAGAACTTTTTCAAGTCGAATTATCTATTTGGTCATCAATAGCAAATACTTGGTTAGAGTCATTATTAGTAATTTTGATCGTTAACATTTTAATCTTAGTTTTAGTATTTTAACCTCTAGGCTATCATTCCTTACACAAATGATTCTCAAACTTTTTGTTAGACACTGAGAAACTGCATTCTGAGATCTGTAAAAGCCAGAAGATGATTTTCACGATTGCAGAATGCAGTTTCTCAATGTAATCGTTGTCCATTGATTTGGAAAGGAAAAAAAAACAAAATAAAAAAGCAAAAACAAAAACGTTGAGCACACAACACACATGTTCATTCGAGCATGTGTGATCAAATACTGACCAACGTTTATACACACACACATGCGCACACACACACGCACACATATAAAAAGTGCAAATCTGGAATACAATATAATGCAATATTCGATGTTTGATGGGTT
>OY735223.1:3118127-3123127 GCA_963457665.1 Thysanoteuthis rhombus
CTGATTTTCAATGGAGAAAGACCACTTCATCTGGAAATTTGGCTCGAATTTGCGAGTTATCGGCTGAAATATATAGAAGAATTCAGGAAAAAATAAATAAACAAGATGTGTCCGGTAAATGTTCCTCCCTACTGGTAAAACTTTTCAAAATTTTATGAAGTTTCATACATTTTTATAACTTGAATAATTTATTGTTTTAACATTGAATAAGTATTTCTAATGCAAATTGTTTACAGAGATGCTCATAGTGGCATTCTTATTTGATAAATAGACGCAATGAATAAACAGAATCTCTCTAATTCCATTTTCGGTCATTTGTTTTTTTTATTCTACTAAACCGAGCTTTTTTGTTTTGGCCGATTTATTCTCCGTCCTTCTGGTGTAAGTGTGATATCCCAAAGGAAAGAGAGTCACTTTTATCGGTCTCTTTCTCCACAAGCCTGGGCGAAGCGTATGGGGATCTTAGGATACATAGTCGACAGACTCCTCCTCTCGGCCTCGCTGACATAGTCAAAAGGAAAACAGGGCGTGATATGTTTGGCATCAGCTGGGCTAAAGGAGCCAATTTGCACTCCCTTCCGGTTGCTGGGGCATCCATCCATCCGCCTTAAACGGGCTCCACTCCTTGGTTTTGGGGGTCAGAGTTGTTTGTCTCCTAGACTGTTTGCCAACCTTGGCTAGATTACCCAGTCTAATCGGATATTTACCCCAAAAGGGAGGTTGATGGCTTTCCGACGGTTTTTTTTGAGCGAAGTGTGCTGTCTCAGTCGGAGTTTGAACTCTCCGTGCTGAACACTATTATGTTGCCCACACCTTGATCCCCATCTGTACTCTATCATAGTGGCCTTGTGTCAGACGATGAAATATCGAGTATCTCCATAACACAGACATTCGTGCACAGGTTTTTTTCTTTTCTTGTCCTGTGGCATACCCACAGTCCTTTAAGGCATACGATGGTTGTTCTCTTTCTTTCTGTGCGTCAGAACCCCTTTCTGTCACGAACACACACATACACACACACACACACACAAACATGTCTGCATATACTCATACATATATAACATGCATAAATAGACAGACGCGCACTCACACACACTCTCTCTCACACACACACACGCTATCACAAACACATTGCACTATCCTTCTTTCTCTCTTTCTCGGTGTGTCTCGGTCTTTTCCCCCCTTCCCCCACCCCGCCCAACATTTACCGATCGTAGACGAAAAGAAAAGAAATCAGTTTTTATGATCGCACCGCCATTTGTCAGTTTGCGATCTTATAAACAGTCGCCAATTTTTGCCATCCGGTTACCTCTTTCTTATTGAGTGTCCCCGGCCCGGCCCGCGACATTGGGAGTGGGTGGAAGGGCCAGGCTGGTGGCTGTCAGTTTATAGGTGTGATTTAATGTGAAAAACTACAGCAACCATCTCCGGGTGAAGTGCACTGAAGGGCTCGGCAGGCGAAAACATAAAAATCTTAATGAAAAGGAAGAAGCGTGTCCGGCTGGAAAAGTGTGAGGTTGTTCGGCCATGTTGTGTTCAGATCTTACGACTCGAAAAACTGTTTTTACATTGGCACCTTTTCTGGAACATCCCCTCCCTAACACTTCGACCAACAGCCCCACCCTTTTGAGGCCCAAAAGACATTTCTTTTGGCCGGAAATTCCTTCTTTCTTTTAACTTTTTTTCCAAAGTTTCTTTCTTTGTACAAATTTTTTTTTCAACCCTTCCTCCTTTGAACCTTCCCCTTTTCTTCCTTTTTCTTTCTTTCTCTTTCCTTCTTTCATTTTTTTTCTTTTTGCGTTGTACTTACTTTCCATTCAATTCCTCTCACCTTTTCTCATTTTTTCTTACGTTTTCATTTTATTCTCTTCCTTTTATTTCTTTGTCTTTCCTCCTTTCTTTCTCTTCTTTTTTTTCCTACTAAGCTCAGCATAGATTTCAAAGCCATTAATAGGAAGCACCCGGTGAGTATTGAACTCAAGACTCAGAAATAACGGTCTGCCTGACAAACTCAGTAACCATTACCTTACAACAGTCTCTGTAACACGCACACGCGCGCGTGTGCACACACACACACAGATTTTAATTTCTTAGTGTTTGATAAGTATATAAAGGTAGGAGAGTATCATGTATATATATACCGGGTCAAATATATATATGCTAAGCCGGGTTAAGGAGTTTACCTTTCCTTTTGAAACATTATAGGGGAAAGGTTTTCGTTCACGTTTGACCCCTTAACGAATAATGTATAAATATATCGGATGAGAAGATCTGTATCTGTATACTTGTATATTGTACGGACAGTGAGGCCCCAGTTTAGCATCATAGTTACATCGTAAATAGAACCACTCCTCTGTAACCTTTTTTCTCGAAACTTTTTACTTTAAAACATTCCACTAGCCTCATTGAGTATACATGCGATGTATGGTTGGCTGGGCCCATGTTCGGGTTATATCTATGGTGGAACGGACTGACCGACGGAGTGATACCTCTCACTTATGTATACAGAATTTTTCTGTGTGAAGAACCTACGTTGACGTGTATGTACTTATCTATTAGTACGTCCATATAATCTATAATCTTGAGTGTGTTTATGTCAGTATATATATATATATATATATATATTACTTATTTCTGTCAGTTCGTATCTATCTATCTATCTATCTATCTATCTAACCGCATACTGTCACAACCGTATAAAACATAACACACAGGCATACAAGTCTTGTACACAAGTCGATATACAAAATCACTTGGTTCATTGATGCCCTTTATATCGTGTACATTTTTAAAACTACCCGATTTCGTCACCGGTTCACACGCTTCGACTTTTGATAAATTCTCTAGGTGCCTGGGTGTTTTTTGGCATCTTTTATTCTGCTTTGCCAAAAGAAGTGATTAGAAAAAAAAGAAAATGATCGAAGCAGACGACAGTGTAACGTTCGCTAAACAATCGTTGAGAATGAAATGAATAAAAAGAAAAGATAACGGATAAAGGTCTCTGTTTTCTTGATTTTTTTACCAAGTGAAGTCAAGTGTTGTTCATTTTAATTGTCAAACATCCATTGCTATTTAACCCTTTGAAACATTGTTGGTTAAATTTACTCCCGCTTTTGAAATGTTACTATCATCGTGATGGGTCATTTGTAATACCACTTTTTTAACCTCCATAAATGAAGGGTTGCAGACGTTTAAATTCTGTCCCACCATTTTGTTTAGTACCTAGGCTGATCGAAAGATGGCGGAGAAGTTCAAAGCAGAAGGGTAGAAATGCGCCTTGAATAACTGACTGAGCTCAAACTAAAAAAAATACGCAGATTCGGGAATTAGATAGGCCACATATTTATGAATAAAGATATAGAAAGATGGTGCTGCGCCAACCTGAAGGATGGGGATAGCGTGCCTGCTCTGAAAATCAGTATTAGAGATCCCAGTTTTTTTTTACTGGTGCTGTTAGGAAAAATGAAACTCGCGTGATTTTCTGCCGTCCTTCAGAATTTCTTGAGAGAAGATTACTTAATCTGACTAATTACTTCATTAATCTGATTAATTACTTCATTAATGACATCAGATAACGTCATTAGCTCCCGAATATCAGAGGAAGTGATGATGGGCATGTGCCATAATTGCCCAAATCTGTAGAAAAATAATAATTGGCCTGAAAAATGAACTCATTATTTGACGACATGCCTTGTTCAAATTCAAATTTTGCTCGTTGGTAAATTTGGCCTAATTTCGCTTGTTTTATTTCAAAATGAAGAGTTAAAAGGTCAAAATTTGGGTCGTGTTAAACACATCCTTTGAAGTTTTTCTTAAAGGCCATTATGATGCGACAAAATGGTCAAGAAATCGGGCAAGACATTATTATGTCTACAACAATATTTTTTTCGCTCTTTTTTTGATAATTCTACACCATAAATAGTTTTTTTAGTGGGGAGGTTCAATTTACAACGCAAGTTTTTAAGATGAAATTTCAGATTTTTTAGTTTCCAACAAAAAGTAAGAGAAGTAACTTATTCATTGATCACCCCTTTTGCCAATTTTTTCAATTGATATACTGGCATGCTGCCTAAAGATGTTGATTACTAAACAGTTTCTATTGAGTGACTAGACAAAAAGGTAAAGGTTAACAATTGCGTCGTATTAAAAAAAAGAAGCTTTCTCTGAAGTTTTTGAAAAAAATCAGTCGAGTAAATTTAAAATAAGACAATTGACGCAGTAAGATTATATAATTTACAACATTTTGTCTCTCTGTTGTCTGTCTGACTGTCCACACACTATCTTCTAAGTTCTCAATGAATTCCAACGAAATTTCGAGGGAGGTTGTACCATGGGCTAAAGAGGAATTGATTGACTATGGAGGCAGATCCAGGATTTTTTATCGCCTCTCCTGCATCATGGCAATATATGAACAGTGTTAGTAAGTAGGTGGATACGATTCCCAACAATATCACTGAGTGGACTATACGGAAAATAGTATTTGAATCAAGTTTATTATACTAACATGTTTCACCTTTTGGCTTTGTTAAAGTAGTAATTCTAAATGAACCAATATTGAAAAGTTCGTTTTTTTAAGCAAATAAAATCGTGTAATATCTAACTCCAGTTTCTTCGTATTTTGAAGTACTTGGCGTTTGTGCTCACGCAGTATGATATTACGTGGCATCATTAATTTGAAAAAACGAGTTTCATTTAAAATTATTTCTTTCGCAAAAATGAATGGCGAAATATGTTAGGATTATAAAATTGATTAAAAAAACCTGTTTTGTCCACCTCTTAACAACGGAACTGGACGATCCGAAAGGCTGAATCCAAGCGATATATTTATCTACACAGAAATTCCTCATCCACCAGAGTGATCTATTCCTATGGAAGAGCATTGCATAAGCTAACAATGGATGAGTAACCCCAGAAAGTGCTCAACCCTGAATAGAGGAGCATTAATTATTGTATCATCCACAGACAGCTGTTTTGATGTATTATTAGTGTGGCTATGGACT
>OY735223.1:3130627-3183127 GCA_963457665.1 Thysanoteuthis rhombus
CATTAAGGTCTAGGATCTTGAGAATGACTCATTAAATTGTATAAAGTGCTTGGTCAAAAGCCTCTTACATAAACTATCGAAAACGCAAAGCTGGAGAAAGGAGACCACTGAATCTACCTAAAATATAGACTCCCTGTGAATTCCTTGAAAAAAGAAAAAATCAAGCAAAGAATCACTCTAGGGTGGCAAGCTGTCTGTAGAGCCAGCTCGACCCTCAAGAATGAGAAGATTTCATTAATCCTATAAGGAAAGGTATACAACCAATGCACCCTCCCGATAGTCACCAATGGAGCTGAAACATGTAGAGGATCATGCTGAACATAACATTGAGAGATCACAAGACAGCACAATATATTAAAGGAAAGTCAGTCCGTGGTATCATAGAATCCATTAAGAAAATCAAATGGCAATGGGTTGGTTATGTCGCGAGAATGTCACGCAGCTGCCAGACACCACGACACACTACTTGGATCCCCAGAGTTCACATGCGAAATCATGGCCAACAAAATATGAGATGGCATGACGAAATATACAAGTCCAGAAAGTATTGGCTCAGCGACGCCCATGATGGAGAGGTTTGATGAATCTTGGGAAGGTCCATGTCCCACGACGGATGCTAAGAAGCTGCTGCTGCTGGATCACTGGCCTACATTCACTTATACCGCAACAAGCTTATACTTAGTTACATTAATTTGTACAGCAATACCTTAACCGTACTGTATCAAACATGCACCCATCAAAACCGCACTATTCAAAGTATTGCTATACTTTTTCTTTTCCACCATATTCGTATTTACTCTGCTGAACTTTTCAGCGTGTTTCTTCCTAAAACTCTTTCAGCGTTTCATTCTTCTTTCTCTTTGATTTTTTCTTTCATTTTCTCTCATCTGTCTTTTACTCTCGTTTCTTAGTTTTTTTTCTTTTTATCTCCACCCCTCTTTACTCTCTCTCCTTCTTCTGTGTATCTCTTTCAATATTTCATTCTTCTGGATTGTTCTCACTCTCTCTTGCTCTCTTCGCCCCTCTCTCTCTCTCTCCTTATCGCTTAGTTTCTTTTCATTTTTGCCTTTAACTTCTCATTCATTCCACTTCAATCTCTTTCACTCTCCCTTTTTTTTTCATTATCCAAACAGCTTAGCGTTGTTTGGTTCTGTTCTGCTTCCGATTTCCCCGGTCTTTCAGCTTCATTCTCTAAAAGATTCAACCTCGACTCATACAGTCCCAAACTTGATTTCCCGTCCCACACTCAGCTTCTTTCAACATTAGACACCGCCACTTTCCCTATCCTTCTCAGCCCCCCCCCCCTGCAACCCATCGCTCTCTCCCGATACACAGCTTTGTCAATTTCACTCATTTATTGCAGTAGCGAGAACTGAGTGCCCACGGCGGCCATTTTACGAACTTTGCATGTCGCGCCCCCTAGCGATTGCCAGCGACACAAGAAGACATTTGTACCTCACCATCGCCCAGCCTTGTTTTTTTATTTATTTGTAATTTGGCTTTCTTTCTTCTCCGGCAACTCTTCATCCCCCGTTATCATTGTTCGGGGCAATTCATTTAGATACACGCATTTCTTCACAGACGAATTAGAGTTAAATGACTTTGATCTTTCGTCTAAAAATCTGCTGCACGTCCGCAATTAATGGCCGTGTCGAAAGACACTTAAACTGATGAGCAAGGAAGCAGAATTGAATGAATGAACGTCATGCGAAGGGGTACGGTCGCCGCCTCCACGATGCAAGGCACAAGAGATACACGGGGGTTAGATTGAGGAGTGAGAAAAGATGGCAGATATTTAGCCAATCGTAAATGAGTAAGCTTGTGTGAACAGGCAATAGAGAAAGTGCGTCAGCTATGAACGAAGGATTAATCGAAGAAACAGAACGAAATTGGGAGTATATACACACACACATACACACACACACACGCACACATACACACACACACATATGTATATATTATTGCTTGTCCTCATAAATGTACGCATACACACGTGTGCATACACACACATATATATTTGTATATATTCTATTTTTTCTTTTCAATCCTCTCTCTTCCCC
Organism: Thysanoteuthis rhombus; assembly: GCA_963457665.1. NCBI lineage: Eukaryota > Metazoa > Mollusca > Cephalopoda > Oegopsida > Thysanoteuthidae > Thysanoteuthis > Thysanoteuthis major. The sequence goes on from OY735223.1 coordinate 3,132,688, forward strand.
TCTCTTGCCGTTTCTGAGTAATAAAAATGCATATATATATATATATATATATATATATATATATATATATATATATATGTATGTATATATATATATATATATATATATATATATATATATATATATAGAGAGAGAGAGAGAGAGAGAGAGAGAGAAATGTATAGATAGATAGATAGATAGACATAAGGCTAAACTCTGACAAGATGTTTCGTTGTCTTACAACCTTTCAGGCGATTAATTAAATGTTTTTAACGTCTTATTTTATATAACGCGTGGCTCCATCACGTCAAGCGACTTCTCAGTTTCATTCTGAAGTCTCGTTTCATTCTAACTGGCATTATATCGATTATTATGTTGTACATCACGCTGTATTACGATACATTACAATTTTGGCCAATTTGATATTCCAGTAGAAGATTTTGTTCTAGTATTTTATTTCATTTGAAAATATTTAATCAATCATTTGAACAGTTGTCGATAACGAAACATTTTGTCTGACGGTAGCAAAATATAGTGAAAAATAAAAATATATCAAAGCTCTATTTTATGAATTTTAACTAATTTCAAGATATGGAGCACTCTATATTGACAGCAAATAAGAAAATGATTATATATATATATATATATATATATATATATATATATATATATATATATGTATATACATGTTTGTAATCATCATATATATGTATATATATTCACTTTTAGCTATTCTTATATTAATCTAGCCATACTTAGCCATTCAAATTGCCATAGAATAGCAAATTACAATGATTTCAAAAGACCTTGGCATTTTTGACACTTTTTTGTGTTTGATAAAGTGCAAAAATTCTTCATCTGGCAACCCTGCCTTAACTACCCATCCAGAATTTTGACCTGGCTTCGTCGCTGGCTGAACAGGCCCCAAAATTTGACAATTCTCAGTGCTCAACCAAATGACATAGATCCCGATTTACCCTTAGTCTTAATGTTACTGTCTGATTCCCCCGTAACAAGAACAAAAAGAACAATCCTCACCATATTTTTGTTTGTCATCCATGTACCGTTGAGCCAGAGTTATGTATAGAATTAAATTTTTCTGCAATCACGTCCAAGTGATCGCAAGGCGTCTCTCTTACCAACTGATCTCAACTGTAATTCTTATATATCTATGAATTTATTACGATGCAAAAGTTTCCGTTATCATCTCCATACAGGATAGAAGTAGGAGTGGGATTTGCCTCTGCAGCAGTCAGGCTTGTCCCTATAGTTTTGATAAAAGCAAATTATGACATTTCTCTGTTCGTCTCTTTTCCGCTGTCTCGCTTCACACTTGCATTTATGGACTCTGAAAATCAGTCAGTCAGACTAATTTTATATCAATTGTACAGTTCTATCGACTAGTTAATAGCCTTCCCTCCATAATACATTGTGGCTAAAGGTATCGCATTAACAAGTCGATAAAATGCAGTAAATTGAAAAATGCCAAAATAGTCTGGGTGATTCTGAGTGATAATAGCGTGGGCCATGCGTTCGCACTAACTCCAATAGTAATGATTTGATTTTTGTCCTCTTGTCTATTAATCTATGTGTTTTTATCCATCTATCTATCTATCTATCTATCTATCTATCTACCCTAAACATCTGAATCCGTTTATCTGTAAGGAGTAGCCTAAACAATGTATTGCACCCTGGGGTACTGAATTGAAGTAACGCCATTAAAAAAAAGTTTCTATCTCTTTACAATTTGATTTCCATCTATCTACCTATCTATCTATCTATCCTGCATTGGATGCAGTCTAATCTTATTAAGTATAAAAGTGCATCTTATCAGCTGTTAAATGTGCACATCTCAGAAAAAAATCATCTTTATGCAAGAAATGCGTAAATTTAATTAACATTTGGCAAAACATTTTGTATTACCAACGATACTTTTTTTTTCAAAAAAGCTCCATTCGCTGAAAGCATGATGTGTTGGTTTAAAAATTAACTTTTTTTTCCAACTTCATTCATGTTAAAAACCCTGCCGAAAAAAATATATTAGATTAAAAACTAAAAGCTAAAATCCATGTTAGAATTGAAAAAAAAAAAAATTCTCGCATATTGACCAAAAGAAACTTATCGGCCATCAAGGCAAACAGGGTTGGTCGGATTAATATTGGAAGATTGGAGTGTTGGACTTCGGGAAGAAGCCATGAAAGATTTTTTTTTTCATTACAGTTCAAAGATTTGATGAGCAAATAATGGGCCATTGGCTTTCGATCAGTTTCAATGCGTCAGGGGAGAGAAGAATACGGGTAGAATATCTCGGGTGAATGGGAGTTGGTTGACTCGGGAAAATTCGAAATCAGAGTTTAGGGCATTTCAATGACCGATTCAATGAACTGTTTACAAAATAACCGACCCGGTGAACGCACACACATGTAGATGGATATGAATAGACTGATGAGAGATAGATAGGTACGAACTGACTAAGATACATAGATACGAACAGATTGAGATAGATAGATAAATAGATATAAATAGACCGAGATAGATAGATAGATAGATGTAACAGACTGAGAAAGATAGATATATATAAATAGATAGATAGATAGATAGATAGATAGATATAACAGACTGAGAAAGATAGATATATATAAATAGATAGATAGATAGATAGATAGATAGATAGATAGATAGATATAACAGACTGAGAAAGATATATATATATGAACAGTGAGAAAGATAGATAGATAGATAGATAGATATGAACACACTGAGATAGACAGATGAACAGAAATAGAAGGGAGAGGTGGTTGGACAATCTGGCTTAAGCGCTGTGTGTTCATATCTATCCAGCTACAGATATCTTGTATATATATAGCTTGTGTTTGTACATGGATAGATTTGTATTGATCTCTCTCTCCCCCCCTCTCTCTCTCTCTCTCTCTCTCTCTCTCTCTCTCTCTCTCTCTCTCTCTATATATATATATATATATATATATATATATATGTATATATATAAGTTGTCACACACACACACATATATATATTTGTATATTTTTCTATAATAATGGAATAGTATTATCAGGCAAATTTCAAATCAATAACAATTTTTTTTTCAAATTTATTTAATTGACTCATTCAGAGAACAACATAAGCGGAAACACAGATTAAGTTCCCACAAAGATACCATCAACCAATGTCACAAAACAAAACCATGACAGAAGTAGCATTATGGGCTCATGGCAATGGCTAACATCATTTGAATTTAGAATCAACAAATAACCAGCTGAAGAAGATGAATAACTCATCGAAACGTGGACTAGAATAATACGGATAAAGCAAAGTATGATATGACAAATTTGTCATATATATACCAATATATATCCGTGTAACAATGGGAAGTTTTATATAATATAACGCATTCATAAATACTCTGTAAGATTATACATCCATTTCTCAATGTTACAATTATACTGATCTGTTCCACGGAACCATGGTGATTGACGGGCAACTGTTTTTTCTGTTAACTTCTTGCCTTAATATACAAGTGAAGTGTTGTTTTAAAGGGTATTTTTGTGTTTAATTTATGTTTGAAGATTGAATTTTTATTTCTTCAGTGTTTTCTATTCCTGCTTATATGTGACGAGATCAGAGTCAGTGCTTGGTCTGGTCAGTACTTAATTGGGTTTCACGACAATATATGTATATATATATATATATATATATATATATATATATATATATATATATATATATGGTTATGAATTAAGTCTTATTTGAAATGATCACTTGCATATTTACAATCATTGTGTCAGATTATATATCCATTTCTTAATGCTCAACTATTGCGTTGGAAGAAAAGAATAAAGCAGATAAAGGCCGAGAATGAATGAGATGATAATCTGGAGTGAAAACATTTATTTATGCCTTTGCATTACCGGCGGTTGTTCGTCTCAATGGAGAGTGCAACACTAAATTGAAGCAGCTACCCTATTGGTCGCAGATTCAATTCCTGCAGCAGCCCCATTTTCTTTGTTTGTTCTATTTACGTTGTCTTGGCCAAGTGATATATTAAACGTGTAATGACAGATCCTTTCTGGTAGGAATTTCAATATAATACATTGCAATTCATAATCATTCTGTCTGATCATACATCCATTTCCTAATACATATGTATATATGTATTGAGAGAGAGAGAGAGAGAGAGAGAGAGAGAGAGAGAGAGGGGGGGGGGAGACAGCGCGCGCAGAAACCCAGCGAAACGTTATGAACATTTCATATCACGATTATAATGACCATAATTATCACGGTTAACGGTATTATAGCGGTATTTATAAAATGAGCTGAAATTGCTGAAAGAGTAGTGACAGACTCGTTCAACATTTCACAACAATTCAGTATTTGTTGAAAGATGAAATTAATAGAGCGATCATAATTTCTAGAGATGACGTCCTGAACTATTTAACCAGGATCAATCGAACCTCTAATAACGACATTCAACAACACCCGTCAACCATTGATTTGAATAATTGAGCGACGCTGGGATATCTTCAAACATAAACCAGAATCAAGTTATCTGTTTCAAGAACCAGGTTTTGTCTCCTATCGTCGTCCCATAAACCTGGAAGACTTGATCGATAACAAAACCAGAATCAATTACAGAGTTATTTGAAAATACCTACGATAAAAACTGTCCTTTTTTTTTTGTCAAACTAGGAATGGGACGAACAATATATATTGCAACCACCAACAACTCACTACTTAGGACATCGTATCTCGTCGTATCTATCGTATAGACACATTTTAAAAGGTTGGTGATAACCGAAAACGACATGGAGGATGTATAATCACTGCTGACGTCACACATATACAAACACATTTCACTTTCACCCCCCCCACGTACACATAGATAATCTCCTACATACATACCAACCACCTAACATGATACTGAGAATCCCCTATCTACAACATTAAATGACCATTCTCCCCTGTGTTCAAATCCATTTGGTAAAAAGCAATGGATAACAGACCCAACAAAACCCATTCACCACATGTATGAACGACTGCACAAATAATTCTGTTACTTTATGACCATGCACTGAAGATGACGATAAGTCGTACTAGTCCGCTACCAGCCCAACATAATCAAATGAAAGAATGGAAAAAAGTCCCTCAAATTCTTTCGCAGATATATACTTCTGTTTTGTCTTCTATTTACTGGTATATATATATATATATATATATATATATATATATATATATATATATATATATATATATATATATATATATATGTGTGTGTGTGTTTGTGTGAGTATGTGTGTGTTTGTGTGTGTGTGTGTGTGTGTGCAAACACTGGTATGAAACTCAGAGTAACTGCAAAGAACGAATTTTCTATGTACATCTACTTACAAATGCAAAACCCCGATATATAGTACCCTTCATGCAAAAATTTTAACAATCTATCTATCTATCTATCTATCTATATATATATATATATATATGAACTTTAAGATTAGGGAAAAATGATTATCGTAGTCTTCTTAAAGATTAAATCATAAGTTGGTTTGCATGCTAGAATTGAAACCGTCACAGCGGTTTGTGTGTGTGTGTGTGTGTGTAACGCGAACAGGCCATGCCAAGGGAGCTAGAGGACTGAACATATAAACATTTAGTCTTCTTTATGCCAAGGGAAAACTTTTCCAAAAGAATTTTCCCCCAAATAAGTGTTCAATGGTGTGTGTGTGGGGGGAGTCAATTTAAAACGTTGGGTTATGCTTGATTGGTCCCTTACTTTGTGTCCGGTAATATTCATGCTAGTTTTCTTGGAAATCCGGACTTATTTAGTGATCATCGTTGAACGAAAGTGACTTATTAAACTAAGTGATCACCCCTTTTCTCATTATTCTAGTTGATCACCCCAGCACGGAATGCAGGCAAAGGACATTGGTCACATGACGGTATCTATTGAGTGACCAGGCAGTACTGTAATTTAAAAATAATATTTAATACATTTAAATCATATTTTGGGACTGACTGATTTTGATAACGATATCAGTTATAACATTATCATTGATCATAATAAACGGCCTCCAGTGTAAAGTGAGAGAAAGAGAGGGAGTGTCAGAATGGAAGAAGGAAAGTGGTGGTGTTGGTAACAGTGGGAGGAAATGAACGCGACGATCATTCGCTTTCAACTGCCACCATTTTGTCAATTCTGTACGCATGCTCAGTTGATATCTTCAGGGCGTTTACTTTGCAAAATCACGGGACGATTGACGTTTTGCGTCAGCCATGATGGTCGCCAGGCGATAAAATTGATGTTATCAAATTATTTTCGGGTAGAATTATATTTGTAATGAGGTAGGCAGCGCCTAAGTCTGGTTAAGATCTTCGGTCGAAACGAAAAGACAAAAACAAAAAATCAAAACAAAGAATAAAAGAAAGCCAAGAGGGAAAAGCAACAATCATTAAGTAACAAAGAAACAAGATGTAAATAATTCCTATTATTCTAATTAGATGAAAGGAGAAGGTTTGCTTGTCCAATAATTATTCCCCTTTGCCTCTCATTTGATGTACCTATCTGCCGCCAGAGGGTGTGCTGCTCAATTCTGTCAAGTAATAGGCAGTTGAGGGAAGCGAAACAAAATGGAGGAAAACAAGCAGAAATAAGTGAATAATGGCGCGAAAACTCTTGCTTGAAGTTCCAGAACTTTTGCCTATATATATATATATATATATATATATATATATATATATTCATTATTGTGATTGGAAGAAAGAATTCTCTCGGCCCATTCTCCCAATTTACCGTTTGCACTTTCACGTCGTGATAATGGTGTTTGTGGAGACAAAAAAAAGTTAGGGTGAAGGAATAGAAGAAAAAACAAACACATATACTGGAAAATAGGAAAAACGTAGATCTTTTGAGAGAAAAAAATGAAATAAATCTCGAGGGGGTCGAGCAAGAGATTGACAAATGAACAAACGATCAACTCTGTTAATTGTGTGTTAAATGTTCGTAAGTACAGCCTGGGTATACATCAAATTATACATATATATATATATATATATATATATATATATATATATATATATATATATATATATATACTTCATTATGTATATATAGATACAATACAAATCAGAAGTACAATACAATATCGGATGTGTGATAGGTTTATTTCATAAAGTGCTCGATGCATTCAACATTAAATATCAAGTTGAATTTGAATAGAGCTTTCACAAACAGAGCAGAAACATAAACACGTTTGTGTAGCAAATCCTCTTACTTTTATATATATATATATATATATATATATATATATATATATACATGGTGTGTGATGTATCTGACATTATGTAGAAAATACATGCTCACGCGCCAGCGTGCACAGACGGATATAGTAAACACAGTCCCACCCAAATTCAGCAATGTTCCTTACTCCCTTTTTCTGCCCTCCTCAACCTGTATACATAGCAACTTTTCGTGTTCCACACTACCATATCAATAAGAATCTTCTTTTTTTTCTGGGTTTGCATCATTATTCACCCATTCTTGATCTGATGAAGCCAGTTTATGGCAAAATTATGAGAAACATATATTCGTTTCTTAATTGGTTTTCAGATTATCTTTTTAGCATATATGTGTGTGTGTGAGTGTGTGTGTATGGTAGTGGGTCAATAAGCCTGTAGCCTGACACATGGCTAATAGCTGAATTTCGATGTGAAATTTCCACTGTATGATGTAGGATATATATATCTAAAAATTTAAAAACTGAAATTCTAACTGTATCATGTTGGATATCTATGATTAATATTCATCACTGAATTCATGGCTTTGACAAATGATAGGTTAAAAAATAAATAAACAAAGATCTAAAACGCAACAATTTGATCCTAGGCAGAAGTACCGATCCATACGTAAATATTTCCACCATTTTTTTTACTGGTCCTCTGCAAGTATATATACATATAATTTTATATTTATATGTACGTTTGGGGGCTGTTTCGGGTCGCTGGTGTTCGAATCCAAGTGGAGAAAATTCCAATGCAGATTTTCAGAGCAAAAAGTCATAAGCTACTTGTAAAAACAACTCAGTCATGTTCCATTCCCTGCATCCTGCCTCGAGTCAGGCGAATATATCTACCTTGTGATGGGCCAAAAGTTCGTTTCGCTTTTAGAGTCAATTTGAAAGACATTTCTTTTTATTTTGGAACTTAACTTTATTGAACAACATATATACCGTTTTGTTCAACCATTTCCTGCAATCATTGATGCAACTTCATAATTCCATCCTTCCAAAAGCTAATCTCCTGCATTGTGGTATAACGCTGATCACTTCCAAGTAACTTCTTGATTCGATTGCTCTCAGCTTCGACTTATCTACCCCACCGACCGTGGAGCATCGTTCAACGAGAAATCTCCAAGACGAAAATTTTCAAACCACCTTTGAAACGTTCAACCATTCACAGTACCTTTTCCATGAACACCAAATAACTTTTTTTTTGTCTGATTTGCATTTTTAACTTTTTGTGTCAAAATAATAAGCCGAAAATGTTGCTTATTTTCTTACATGTTCAATGTTAGAAACAATTAGCAAAAATACGTAAATTTCGAAGATTAAAAGAAAACTGCTGTCACAATACGATCAAAGGAGATCTTTTTGATTGAAGTTAAAATCAAAAACTTATTTGACCAGCCAAATACCTACATACAGTGCCACAGGAGGATCCTATGATGATCCACTAACTGAACAGTACTGAGTATATATCTATGAAGATGTGTGTTTATATAAATTAATGAACATACGAATATATATATATATATATATATATATATATATATATATATATATATATATATTATGTATATATATATGTATATATATATGTATATATATATATGTATATATATATATATGTATATATATATGTATATATATATATACATATATATATATACGTATATATATATATATATATATATATATATATATATATATATATATGCACGAGTATATTTGTGTATATTTACCTCTGTGCTCTCTTAGATGCAGGAGAAAATAGATATACACTCATATATATATATATATACATGCTATTTTCATGAGGTTGCAAACTCAGATATATACGCACACTTAGATTGCATTAATAAGGTATTCTAAACATATTATTCCTACGAATACGTTTATATGCCTCTTAGCGGACAAACACACACACATGCATACTCACACACACACACACACACACACACACACACATATATATATATATATATATATAGAGAGAGAGAGAGAGAGAGAGATAAATCGATCGATAGATATATAGATAGATAGATATAGAAATAGATATATCATTTATATAACAAGCATTTGGACACTTACGAATTATCCATTTAATATAATTTCGAACATTTACTTGAAATCTACGCAGGTGATATATTTTGATACGAAAATCGCAATTACTGAGAAAAATACATATTTCCAAACGTACAATGCAGAATAAAATACAGACAAAAGTAATGATGGGAAAAAGTATTTTGGTGCGATTAAAAATTCATCATAAAAACGTTATTTAAGAAGGAATACAGGTCTACACCTTTCTGGGCCTTCATAAAAACTTATAGAATGTTCCAGCGATAATTAACTAGGGATGATTTCATCACAGTTATCATTCACTGAATTTACCTTCTTGGGACGAGGCAGTCATGGTTAAATTGAAGGATCTGTCAACCGAACAATTAAGTAACTTATTTAAGGTTTGAGCGACAGGACCATTGCCAAGATGTTAAATATCCCTGTCGGTACCATTGGATCGATTATTTTGAAGTGAAAGAAGTTTAGCACCACTAAAAACCTCCCTCAAACTGACGAGAAATTTCTCCACGAGCAGCTCGAAAAGTACTAAGAACAATCAGGGGAACCCTATGGTAACTCAAAAGGAGATCCAAGATTATTTGAGTGCAACTATTACATCTGTTACTAAAAGAACTATTAGTAATGAATTACTCAAGAATTGATTTAAATCCCATACGCCACAGGAAACGTCTTTGCTGAAAAAAACAAAAAACACCAAGATTCCCGGATTATATTTGTTTGTGATTATTCAGAGAAGGCTGATTATTTTTAGAAGAATATTCTTCAGTCAGGTGAATAAAAAATAGAACTTTTTGGCAAACACACCTCGCAATTCACTGAGAAAAGATGGGTGTACCAAGGGCCAAAAATTCCACAGTAAAGTACGGAGGTGGGAGCAGCATGGTTTTGGGGGGTGGTATCTCTTTCAGTGGGGCACTTCACGTGAAGGAATCATGGATAGAGCAATGTATAAGGTAGCCCCTTCAACGTAGTGTTGCTCTTACCATTGAGCTAAACAGTCGCCGCAAATGCAAAGCTCAAACGACTGTTTTAATTTCAAATTTTCATGTTTTTTAATCCTATTTACGTTGTTTTGGCCAAATGATACATTCAGCGAGTTATAACGGGAGATCATTTCAAACATAGTTTCTATAGAATACTAAGCAATTTATAATCATTCTGTTGGATCATATATCCATTTCTCAATAACATAATTGTCTGCGTTGAAAGAAACAAATAGAGCAGATATAGACTGGGAATAAACAAAAATGAAAATTTAGAGTTGGGAGTGTTATTCGAGCCTTTGCATCACCAGCAGCTGTTTAGCTCAGTGGTAAGAGCAATGCTACGTTGAAGCAGCTACCCTATCGATTGCAGGTTCGATTCCTGCTGCAGCCCCATTTTCTTCAGTTGTATTGTATCTACATTGTCTTGACCAAATGATACAATCATCGTGTAATAACGGGAGATCATTTCAAATGGAGTTTCAATATAATGTAACACATTTTATAATCACACACGCGCGCGCGCACACACACACACACACACATATATATATATATATATATGTACAATTGTCATATGTACATACATGAGTATGTGACCATATATTGTATATATATTTAAACATTCATTTCCTTCCGTCAAAGTAAGTATATATACATATTTATGCATACATTTATATATGAGTGCATATGTATATCTCATGTGACTATATATATATATATATATATATATATATATATATATATATATATATATACATATATATATATATATATATATATATATATATATATATATATATATATATTCCCATCAATTGATCAAAGTAAGTATATGGATGTAAGTAATTGGGGAAAATAAGATGTGACATGCAGTTGGAATAATAGACTGAAACAATTGGTTTTTGTTTTTTGCCGATGGGGACCTTCTCTTTATTTGATCGCATCTGATTGTATTTGGGAATTCGTGACGGGGTATGAGAATAGGTATAGAAATGTTGACATCACTTAACGAGCTGGATTTTGTAAGTATTCAAAGGCAATGTTTCCTCTAATTTTCAGTACCCAATACGTATATCATTTTTTCTTGTAACGAAAGTATGTGCACTCTAAATGCCTGTGCAAATGTAAACTTGAGATTGTTTCAAGATATCTTATACAAAGCCTATCAGTCATGATAATAATATCGAATGTTTTGATAATTGTTATTTGAATTTACGTGATTCTTGCATGAACATGTTTTTTTTTTCTGCGATACACGCATTTAAATTTTGAAAAAAAATAAGCGCGAATGGTGCTGGATACAAATTAAAGGATCAGTTTAGCATGAATTTACATTGCAAATTGAACCCCCACACACTAAAACCAATTTTTGTGAGGGGGTCGGAAAAAAATTCCTGAGACATCATTAGGAGTAAGTGTTGACATTTTCAGCCCTCTAGCTCTATTGGTGCGGCTTGTACGTGTCATGCATACATACATATATAGCCAGCCAATCGGGCCAACTGGAAAACTGAAGAAACCTATGTTGAAAGTTTGGGCGACAGTTTTAGTCGACGGTTTCTAATAATGAATGAAGGCAAGAAAGAATGAAAGAAAGGAGGAAAAAGGAAGAGGAATAGGAAGAAAGCAAGAATGAAAAAATGAAGAAAGCAATGAATATACATCGAAAGAAATGATGAAAGAATGAAGTTAAAAAAAATGAAGAAAGGAAAGAAAGCGGGAAGGAATGAAAAGAAATTTCTAATAAAGAAAGAGAAAAGGAAAAACAGAAATAAAATGAAGGAAAGAAAAGAAAATAAAAGATAAAGGAGAAACCACGAAAGAGAGTATGAAAAAAAAAAAAGTAAAAAGAATGAAGAAAATCTGAGAAAATGAGAGAATAAAATAATTTACTAAAGAAATTATGGAGGGAAATAGAATGAATGAAAATAATCTAGAGAGGAAAGGAAGAAGGAAATAAGAGAAAAGAGGGTTGAAATGAAAAAGAAATTGAAGAAAAAGGAAAAAAATTTCAACAGCAATTTGATCTTGGAGAAGCAAAACATTCCATCTTTCATCTTGAACCGTCAGTCTTGTGTCTCGTTTCAGTTGGATTCTAGAACAGTTGAGCTGACAGATTTTTGCAACTGTCCCCGAATGAGGGGTTAGTGCAGTCAAAAATTTAAAATAAGGGAGGAAAGATGTACAGGGGATGTTATTTTGGGGCCTTTCCCTTGGACTCCACCAGACCAGATTTTTTTATAACCGGTGGGAAACAATGAATCAAGTTTATTTCATTAGTCCCCCTATGGTTAGGGATTTGGGGTTAGGGTAAGGAGACAAAAATTAGAATTAGTTTAGGGTTTGAGTTTTCATTTCCTCTGTGGGTACTAATGATAAAGAAACTGAATTTGGGGTCTTTTCCTACGAGAAAAAACAACAATTTTTGGATTGATTGAGGCTTCCGTACTCCAGAATCACAAACACTGGTCATTACTCGAGACTATTAACGAATATCTGGAGAGTATCAAACACTGATCTCTAATGTCAGACATGTGTCCTGATTTGAATGCCTAATTGGTAAGTTCTTGAAGATTCTCAAACTGACCAGTGGTTTTAAAACTGGACATTCAAGGCCCGAACTATAAACCTTAGGGGCCTGCAGCTGCGTTCCGTCCAACCCCGACATCGCGAAATCACTGGGTCAATCACCTATCACGATCTCATGATAAACAGGCATCGTTGATCAGGCATTATTGAAGATGCCCCGAATCTCTTTAGAGTTATCTGACGACACAGTCTCTTAACCAGCCAATACAGGTGACAGCTTTCGAGAAACAACCACGCAGATTGAGTTTTTATGGATGCCCAAAGGTAGCACAAAATAAAGCGGATCTGTTTGATCGGTAAGTTGTTTGAGCTCTGGGGAAATTATTGCCTTGACTATTAACACAATTCAGTCAGTTTTATGACCGTTCCAATGGAATTTTACTCTACCAATTAATCCTCGATCGACCAGAAAACGGTCTGCCTTGCAAATCACAACTATAAATGTATATCAAAAACATTTACGTTTTTTTCACAGACTTTTACTCCCAACCTTATTTAATGTACACATCTAGAGACTATGACTCCACTAAATCATTAGTAGTACCATTACACACACACACACACACACACACATATATATATTTATATATATATACATATATATATATATATCTTCACCACCACCACCACCACCACCACCACCATCATCATCATCATCATCATCATCATCAGTCTTTTATCGTCCGTCGTTGGAAATAGACCTTCCCTAGTATTCGCCATATTTCTCTATCGTGGGCGTCATGGAGCCAGTATTTTCTGTCCAGTTCGTCTCGCTATCCATTATTCTGGCAGCCTTGATTCCACATTTAATCTCTGGGGATCCATGTTGTGAGTCGTGATGTCCAATAGTTGTCTGCTATTCTTGTAACATGGCCAGCCCATTACCATTTGAGTTTCCTAATGGTTTCTATGATGCCTTGAAATCCTGTTTTCCCTTAATATGCTGTGTTTTGTGATATCTCCATGTGATGTTGAGCATGATTCTCTCATGTGCACGTTGCATGATTCTCAGTTTGCAGGTCGGTCACTTGCTTGGGTTCAACGTTTTAGCTGCATTGGGAGCTGACTATCGGGAGGATGCATTGGTTGTACTCTTCTTTTTTTTTGGATTAATGGGACTTTCTTGCTCTTGATGGTTGAGTTTGCTCTACCAAAGGCTTGAGTGATTTTTTGCATGATTTCTTCTTTGAAGATTTCATGAATACTTTGTCTAGCTTTGTGTTTTCCATTTTGATCATAGTGCATTTATTTCCGACATGTTTGTCGTACATAACCTTTGTTTTGTTCAAGTTCATGTGAAGGCCAACTTTCTTCGTTCAGTTCACCTCGCATTAGTTGTGAGTTGTGGTAGTTCTCTGCAAAAAGGACGATGTTGTCTGAAAATCTGAGGTTAATTAGGTATTCGCCGTCTATACTGATTTCTTTGTTTTCCAAAGATCATCTCGATGCAGGCTGTAAAGAGTTTGGGTGATCCGGTATCACTTTGTATTACCCCTTTTTGGAGCTGAAAGGGCTCTGAGTATTTATGTAGCTTGAAAAAGGAGCTGATGTGACGGTAAATATGTTGTAATACCCAGACATATACAGGGTCTACAACTTGTTGGGTGATAGCAACAATGACATTCGGAATTTCTCCTGAGTCGAAAGCCTTCTTGAAATCTATATATGCTACTACGAGTGACATTCTATGTTCTATTACTTTCTCTTTTGTTGATTTATCAAATGGAGATGGTTCATGGTTGAGTAACTTCTTTAAAGTCAGCTTGTTCCCACGGTTGGTTTTGATCTAGCGTTTTTGTGATTCGGTTGGTGATAACTTTGGTGAAAAATTTGTAAATGTACTTAAGTAGATTTATTGGTCTATAGTTTTTGAGGTTTTTCAGGTTTCCTTTTTTATGTAACAGCATTATGATTGCAGTGTTCAAATCTTCTTTGACTTTACCTTGTTTTAGGCATAAGTTGAATGAAATAGCTAGTGTCCTAGTGATGACTTTACCAGCTATTTTGAGTAGGTCGATGTTGATGTTATCTGGTCTACGGGCTTTTCTTTTTTTTTGTTACTATATGATATCAAATGTCCAATTTTGTTTGTCTGTAACCTCTAAGTAGCCAAAACGGTGTAATGTACCCAGAGGTATTGAATCGAGATACCCCTAGAATGTGCTAACGTATTGAAAAATCCAGTTGATTTTCAATTTACTGATAATAGTGGGGCCCTTTTAGTTTATGTTCACCTTTATCTATGTAATTTATCAAGGGAGATAACTATCAAATGCTTATCATAAGATTGTTTCCTTTATTTATTTACTTATTTACAAAAAAATCAGGTTCACTATGATTATATCAGATTGAACTGATTACCTCTGAGAGATCACAGGGTTGTGTAGATATTGATAATCAACTCTGCCTTAAGTCGCAGATCTTATAATGGCAAAAAGAAGTTTTGAGATTTTGCTAATTTTGAGGCATTATTTCAAACTTGGTCTCAACGGCGCTGAAGCTACTTTTCCAGAAGTCTGGAAAGCAATATCTGACCTTGATACTCAAAACTGCTTTAAGTGTCTTAAATGTGGTGACTTGTCCCTTGAAATAAAGCCTAGAAGTAAACGTCTAATAGTTTATGACGTTTCAAAACGTACCGTAGATGGAAACCCGACCATCAACACTCGAAAACCTATGTTAATGATATAGTATTGTTATAGACAGACTTTTGATATGTAAATAAAATAAGCTTACTTTCCATACTCCCTAACCTTCTATTACGCGCAGATTAAAAAAAAAAGTCTAATCGAATGTGCAAATTGGTGATCCATGTCGATCAATGAATCAAGTGTTAATACAAAGCAATGATAAACAATCTTATTTTGAACTAGCCAGACACTTTTAGGTCTAAAAAAACGAGCTCAAGTATCGGCAATATTCCGTGAATAAATGCTTCAGTATTCTAGCCGATTTTAGCAATGCTATCGTCTTCCAGACCTCCGTATTTTGAAAAGGATGAACGTTTACTATTGGTGGATCGAAAGAAACCTACTATACGAAATTATGTTATATGATTTGACGTTTTTCAATAAATATTACTTTCATTTCACTGAACCAAGTTACAACAAAAATAAGAGGTGTTATGATTTTTTTTTTTACCGTTGGTCTGACTCTTCGAATATTTTTAATTACTGAGATGTTTACATCATAAAGGCCATGAAGAGAATTAATCGAGATTTACATTGCACTGAACTTGGGGAATAGCCTTCTATATACATTGCATTTTATATACGTGGATAATAGAGATTAGAATTACTGTGAGATTGGAAGATAACCTTCTATACACATTGCATTTTGTATACGTGGATAATAGATATTTGCGTAGCAGTCAGCTTGGAGAATTGCCCTCTACACACATTACATTTTATATACGTGGATAATAGAGGTTTGAATTGCAGTGAGTCTGGAGAATAGCCTTCAATACACATTGCATACTATACACGTGGATAACAGAGATTAGCATGGCTGTAAGATTAGAAGATAGCCTTCTTTACACATTGCATTTTAGAGATGTGGATAATAGAGAATTGCATTGCAGTGAGATCAGAGAATGGCTTTCTGTTGACTACAAACGGATTTCTATCATTTTTGTTTTCATTATTTTCATGTCGCAATTAGAACATGAATTTCTAGTTTACTACGTCAGTTACACGAAAAAGAATTCTATTTTACTTGTTGCATATTTTAGCGTGACAGTGTACATCAGCACATTGCTAATTGTTACTTATGTGGACAGTGTACACTTGCTATCCACCTATGTCTTATATCTACTAGCGTTTATATGATCGGTTCTCATGTCGTTTTTCTGGGCTGTTACTAAGTGAGAATCAGTGAAAGAAAGGACAGAAATCGTTCTGTAGTCGTCGTGGCGTTGACGACGCTACACAAGTCATTTATCATTTTTAAAGTTGTCATACATTTGATTAATATGATGAACGCTGATGGTGCTGATAGACCGTAACGAATAAACATATAACGTAGAAGATTTTTTTGTTTTTTTTTAATCATTAAGTGACTCATGAAAATAATATGGCGAAAAATGATCCCAAACAATCATAAAAATGCAGCAGGTCTGGTTAGTCACTGTATATGAACCATCACGTGGCCAGTATCTTTAGGCAACGTGTCGTGTTGGGGATGATCAACTAAGAACATAAAAACGGGGTGATCATTCAATTTTTGTTGCATCACTGAAAAGTTTGATTTCTCCAAAAAAAAAAAAAAAACGAACGTTCACGTCGCCAGACATAAACTAAGGTACCAATCTAGCATAAAAATTACATTGTAAATTGGACCCTATCGTAAAACTTATTTCATTTGTGAATTTTCGAGAAAAAACAGAAAATGTTTTTTCTAGACTTGGTAAGGAGTAAGTGCTAAAATTTTCAGTCTTCTAGCTCCATTGATGCAGTTTGTAAACGTGATACAACACATTACAGAATCACTTGACAAGTGAAGAAAGTTAGGCTGACTGTTTTGGTTGGTGATTTTCAAAAAAGCAAATCTCTTACTGCTGATGGGTCATACTTTTTATTCCTTCATTCAACGAATAAGCCGATCATTTATTTCTAAACTTCAGCAGAAAAAATGCCATACACAACAAACATGTTCTAGAAAAAGACACAACGATTAAAATCGGAAACGCAGAGCTGAAGAAAGTAGACCACTACATCTACCTAGGACGATGAATCTCCATGAAATTCTCAAAAGAAGTAATTAAACGAAGAATCGCACAAGGTTTGGCAAGCTCTCGGTACAGAGGGCTTGACTTTCAAATCCCAATAGTACGAAAAAGTATCCAAAAGTATACAACCGATGCATCTTCCTGATAGTCACCTATGGAGCAGAGACATGGAATCTAACTAAAAGATTTACCCTCACACAGAAAACCGTGCAACGTGCTGAAACATGGAACCAAACTAAGAGGCAGATCTGCAAACTGAGAATCATGCTCAGCCTCACATGGAGAGATCACAAGATAGCACAGAATATTAAAGAAAAGACATGAGTCCGAGATATAGTAACTGTTTGAAAACTCAAATGGCGATGGACTGAACATGTTGCAAGAATGTCCGACAACTGCTGGATATCACGACTCACAACATAGATCCCTAAAAATCATGTGCAAAATTGCGGCTAACAGAAAGTAAGATGTCGTGACAAGCTAGATCATTTCAGAGAGTACTGGCACTGAGACGTCTGGCTAATCTTGGGTGAGGTCTATGCCCAACGACGGACGCTAAACAGCTGAAAAGCAACATGTGTTTCGTTCTGTTTCTCAGCTTGATTATAAAATTAGTTATCGAATGACTTCATGTTTCATGACGACCAAAAAAATACGGCTACCATTGACTGGCATTGTTGCATGTTTCAAAGGGACATTCTTTACTTTATTTCCTCTCATAGAATACCTCAGGGTTAGAGTTAGGATTATTAAAGTTAGGGACGTGGCTGAGGTTTTCAGGGTTAGGTTAGGGTCACAGTTTGGTTAACGTTAACCCAAACCCTATTCCTTATCATATCCAAACGATTCCTAATGCTATCAAGATTTACTTTATTGAAATATCCACTATTCAACTATTCTACTTCCTATTCCTTGTGTAAGTCAATCCAATCATAAAATGCTTTGAAAATGGGACTCACAATATGATTGACCAACAGGTAGGGCTGCCACAGATCGTCGAAGGAATGAACCAAAAGCTAAAATGTACCAAACTGTCTATAAAAGTAACAAATAAAGAGTGACATTGCAAATACTAATAATTGGAAGAAATTCTATCGAAATTACCTCAAATACTGAAAACCTGCCTCGTTTCAATCTATATTTTAATTTGAATAGCATTTTTCTTTAATCCTGTTCTGTAAAACAAGATTTGAAAGGAAATTGAGAGAGTGTACCAAGTGCTCCAAACGTAGTATCAAAACTTTACAAAAGGAGTCAAAGGTACCAATTTTGGAGTTGAAGTTGCAGCTTTACCAACAGATAACGAATATGCGTTGTGTACAGAAAAACTGACTTGGATTTTCTAAAACCCGATTAATGTAAGTAAAGTTTTAAAAGGCTAAAATCACCTAAAATCTTTGAAGATAATTCAGCTTCTGATCCACTACGATTCTATATCGAAACAGAATACAAAATAATTCTTTCCCAAGGACAGACACTGATGTCGTCATTCCGAAAACAAAGACAGAAACAAACAAATGAATATACAAATAAAACAATGTTGACTAAAAACTTAATCTATAATGCTTTTTGTAGACCAAATAGATAGACATGAAAAGACCAAAATAGATAGAAAAACAGATCGATAAGTAGACAGGAACTGATTGAGACTGAGAGGTAATGAGCAAGAGAGACAAACAGATAGGTAAGTTGTAATCTTCGTTGGTGTCTTATCTAAACCCCAAAATTACAAAACAATTTCTTCTTTGATTATCAAATGGAATAAAATCAATGGAAAAATAGTCCCCAAAATATTTTCTCCAATCGTCAAAAAAGGCATCTTTACTGAAATTTAAAAAAAGTCACGTCGAACGTTTATTGTCAATTCTTCAAATCAAAACGATTGTTATTTTTTTAAAATTCTAAATCTAATAACTAAGCGTTTGATATAACAATAGCACATCGTACATCGTATATAATGTTATGTATTTAAAGATTTAATTTCTTTTCCGAATTATATTCTTCTTGATTTCCACTTGCTGTGTATCAGTAGCATTTAAATTGATTCGATTTCACTTGATTCGACGATCACGGAGCAGAGGGGGAAGTTTTTGATTTAAAATAATTCACTTTTATTATGTGATTCTTATGTGAGGTTTATCCAATTAGTTATTTCTAAGATGTTTCTATCTTTTTCCGAAGCCGATGTTTCTTTGTGAATTAAGCGGAGACAGTTTAGCCTGTAACTATTTTAAAGATTATTCAATAATATTTAATTCTTGAGGCAGATAATTATTTTGAAAAGAGAATTATCTACCTACCTAGTTTTTTTTTCGTTCGTTTAATCTTGTTACATTATTATTTTCCTACCAACCAACTACTTACCTACCAACCTACCTACCTACCTACCTACCTACCGATCTACCTTCCTATCTATCTATCTATCTATCTATCTATCTATCTATCAACATACATTAATATATATTTCTTCTGGCTCATCTTTTCCCAATTTTTCGTCCTCTTTCCCCTCTGTCTCTCTTTCTCCCACTACCTCTGTCTCCTCTTTCTCTCTTTCCTCCTCACCCCTTTCCCTCACTCTCTCTCTATCATCATCATCATCATCATCATCAAATTGACGCTGTCTATCCGCCAATACATATATAAAGGAAGAGAGATGAACAGATCGAAATATATATATATATATATATTGGTCTGTTCATCTTTCTCTCTCTCTCCCGTTATATGTATGTATATATATATATATATATATATATATATATATATATATATATATATATATATATATATATATATATATATATATATCTACATACATACATATATATATATATATATATATCTACATACATATATATATATATATATCCATATATGCACACACACACACGCATACACACACACACACACACATATATATCTATATATCAGTGTTCATATTTATCTATATATCTAGCTATCTCTGTTCATATATATTTATCTATCCATCAAGTTGATTAGCTTGTGTGTATGTGTATGTGTGAGTGTATGCGTATGTCCTTGTGCGTGTGTGTGTGTTCAAGCATGTATCTACGTATGCATTTTATATATAGTTTAATTTCCTATTCACATCACGTGACTCATTCTGGAATGTTCTGAAGTTATCTTTAATGTTTAATGTTTTATATTCAGCATCTCGCATCGGAGGATCAAATTCCTATTTTTTGACTGATTAACTCAATACTACCCACTTCCAGAAAATCATTTAAAAAAAGAAAAGAAAAAAAAAAACGAAACAAAAAAAAGAACACAAAACAAAAAACAAAAAAATAAACCAATAATCAAAGCGTCTGTCTGGTAGAAAGCGAATCAAATTTTACGATTCTCTCATGATCTGAAACATCTGTTGTAAAATAAATTTTCATAGAAATAAAAACTACTCGTCATCACAGTCAATAATTGAATAATCGTAGCGTCATGTAGAAAAATTCTTTTGAAGAATAAACATGGTCAGAATAATTCCTATTATGACATCATTGGTTTTTAACAGTGAAAAACATCCAGAATTGAGTAAAAAATATCATAGAAACATCTACATTCTGGAGATTCTAGATGTTATCAATAAACCCGTCAAATAAGACAACCAAATGGTTTAAAAAGCTTTTCTTCCAAAAATTAAAAAAATAAGTTTCTTGAAGGTGTCCAGTGGAGTACTGTTGCCAGTTTCCATGTCTGTAGACAAAACAGTATGACCAGGAGCTGTGGAACACGCATGAACTCATGGACATATGAAAAAAATGGATAGTACTCTCTGCCACCTTTGGTGGCTATAGTTGTTCAATACAATGCTCTAATAGATAAAAATGCAATTTTGCTTCGTCTCGTGCAAGGTCAAGACGGAGGAATAGGGAGATATGAAAATTATGGTGCATCATCCTTTCAAGTGGGGAAAGCCTACCTGTCTTGAGAATTAGCATTCGAAATCCAAGCACTATACCAAGCGGGCCTTATACTGTTCTCATAAATTAATAAGTTGATAATTGATAAGCTTGACTTAATCTAGCGCAGGAAATGGAGATAAGAAGATTATATTGCATCATTTTAACAGATCATGTGTAAAAAGCGTGTTGTATGGAGTTAGATGAGGTGTTTTAATCATTATATATGATTTGTTCATGCTTGGGTAACTCAATCAGCAGATGGAGTACCAGCATTAATGGCTTGTGGGAACGATTAATCAGGAAGGAAGTAGCCATGAGCTAGGAATTCATGGGTCGAGAGATGAGAATGTGTGCAAAGCTCAGCGGGGGGGGGGGGTCATAAGGTCAGAACAAAAGTAAGGAGAAGACAATCCCGTGAACACAGAGACGCAAAAACCAGACATAAAGTGCACGCTTCTCCAGAATGAGATTCAGCTACATTCGAGGTCACAACCGACCGGGGGTGACACGAACGAAAGATTGAGAAAAACGAACAAAGAAATTAGTTCGAGCAAACTATATATATGATGATGTGTTGAAATCTGGAAACCATCAATGCAAGTTAGCGTGTGCTCAAATAAGTTATTATATCATATGATGACTGGCGTTGAGACTGCCCACAACGACGTTTCATTGTGGCCAGGGTACAAAATAAAACCGTGCGTATAGATACTTACTGAACTTAGAATATTTTTGTCTGTATTTCGAGATGAAGGATTATCATTATTATCCACTGATTTACTCAGACAAGTGTCCTTTTGGCTGCTGTTCTCCAAAAGCAGATTGAAGCGTTGGTTCAGCGTATCTATTAATCCAATGGTCGTAAGTTCAATCCCTGAAGAGGGTAGCATATCAAAGTTATATTCTGTGGGTTCAGTGAAAGACGCAGACATCACCAGGTTGAATTAATTTGGAAGAATTAACGAGATATCTTCCAGCGTGCTATGAATAGGGGATCTGGTTCGAATCTACGTCAGATATCCGGAGAAGACCGGAGGGTACAACGTCTGAAATTTTGTGACTCAAACAACAAAGATTAGGAAACTAACCGAGTGAAAATCAGAGTATAATAAAGCGAACAAGACGGTCCAGGAAAATTGTAGCACTCTGGGGATCGAAATCTACTCTAGCATTGATCTGCAGGTATCCTTGGTTATCTAACAACCTCTGTAGGAGGACAGAAAAGGGCACAGAATATTGGCTACACATGCTTATAAGTAACTGATGTTCCCAAACGGTCTCTCATCTAAATACTGATCTGGCTTGACGCTGCTTAACTTTAGTGACCGAACCGGTACTTTCAGTGTGGATTCGTAAGTTCTCATGTCTTTAGTTATTCAATTACCCCCCTACGAGGTTAAAACGTACCGCAGGGTCGCTCATACTGTAGGATGAGGTCAAAATGCGTACGGGTGGGTAGCACAGGCTTTCCTTGGGTTCAGAAATAGTTCCCCACTTGAAAACCGATTAGGCTCGATTCTGCTCATCTTCAGTCATTGGACGGGAGCCATAGAGTAAAATAAGGCTTTGAATAGACAGGTGGAAGGCTACAAAATTAGAGTACCCAGCGAGGATCGAACTCGTCACGGCAGCAATGGTCTGCAACTCTCGTATGACGGTATAGTGCTATTGTAACTGAAATGTTCTGCCTCATTGCACTGTCTTTGGCTTGCTTTCTACCCCGGGTTTTCTTCATGGTCGCCCGCCGCCGGCCACGTGACCTGTCAGCGCTTTTCTCCCGGAAGGTCATCAGCCGAGCAGAAACGTCCGTATTCCCACGGCTTGCACGTGCCCGCCGGATCGAACTGGGAGTGGAATCAGGTTTTGGTCGGGATGGGTGAATTGATCTGCCGTAAAAAAACTAAGGGCAACTCGATGGAGTGGCGTAAAGACGATTGGGGCCCAGGAGTCACTGGACAATTCAGGATGGTTGGTAAGTGCATGTCAGGCGAGGGAGAAGGGAAGGGCAGAGAGAGAGAGAGAGAGAGAAAGAGAGAGAGAGAGAGAGAGAGAGGGAGAGAGAGAGAGAGAAGAGAGGAACAGTTTTGAATGGTACCAGGGGAATAAATGTAGCTGTGAGGTGGGGGAGAGAGAAGAGAGGCAAAGGAGGTAGTAGAGAGAGAGAAAGCGACAAAAAGGAAAGAGGAGAGAGAGAGAGAGAGAGAGAGAGAGAGAGAATATGAAAATGATCTCGTAGATGGAGTTAAACACATGTTTTAATCTATCTATCTCAGTCGATTATATCTATCTATCTATCTATCTATCTTCGGGACCATACGCCTCTGTTTTTCGAAAACTGATCAGTGTATTAAAACCAATCTATCCTTAATCTTAATCACCCCCCCCACTATCCCAGTTGAATTCTCACTGATTCAAAAAGTTGCTTATGTACCAGATTGATTTGGACTCTGCTATATTTACTGTCTAAGGGGAACCATTTCAAATTTCCAATAGCGTCGCACGATGACCCTTTCTTGATAGATCAGGTCAACTTGGAAGGAACGCGGTGGTTTCATTTCCTGCATCAATGAATCGTGGTTCACAAATGAAAATGGAATTCTCAACAACGATGTTATCTGAGGTCCGTTCGGAGAGTTTCCAGCTATTTGATATAAAAGAAAAGAAAACCCCACTATTTCAGGCAATGATGTTTTAGTCTCCTTCAAAATGCTCCCCTTGGGACCTCACTCTCTTATTTCAACGCCCGCTCTACAGTTCTCAACAGTTTGCCACGTCATCTTTTGGGATTACCATCAGCTGCCTTGTTGCGTTCTCCTTAATCTCATCAAAAGTGTGAAGTCTCTTTGAGGGAAATCCAGAAGTCGGAGGGAGCTGAATCTAGACGGTAAGGGATGGGCTGTGCTGACAGACCGGGGTGGTCTTTTCTCAAATAGCCCTGCACAAGATGTGAAGATTAACACCGTCAGCCATTGTAACTGCTATATTCACACTATGTAAGCTCATTCACCTGTGTCTCACTACTGACTGAGTAACCATCCGGTAGAGTGTCGATTCATACATTTGCAGTAAGGTCCTCTCTAATTGGTTATATTGTTACATCTGCCAGACAACCGGTCATCGAGATATTCAAAACGGTTTGATACTTTCTGGACAGACCTCGTATTTATCTACTAAGACTAATGAATTTGATCGATGGAAGTAATGCATTGTGTTATGAGAGGTGAATTTAGTTATCAATTCAATTCAATTGAAATATTAAAAAAATTCTGAAATATAGCATCCAGAATCATAGTACATGACTGGTTTCATGCCTTCTTGTGCTGATTGCAATACATTTGGTTCTTCCTGTGTAAAGTTCCTGTCTTTAACTCTCAAAGTCATAAAAGTAAAATTTCTGCTCGTTCAAATACTTATGGCTGAGTTGTTGCAAGAATGGCTGACAATCGATGGACATCACGACTCACAACATGGATTCCCCGAGACCATATGCGCAACCGAGGCCGGCAAAATATTAGATGGAGAGACGAACTAGACAAGTTCAGGAAGTACTGGCTCCGTGACGCCCATGATAAAGAAGTGTGGCAAATCCTGGGGAAGGTCTATGTCCAACGACGGACGCTAAAAGACTGATGATGATGATGATGTATGCCTGTATGTGTGTGTATGTGTGTGTGTGTGTGTGTGTTTAAAGGCCCACTGATATATCTGCATAGGTGAATCAAGTGATCGATGAAACTCTTATAGGTACCCTGTGTATTGAGAGGTGAAAAGAAAGGATAAGCAAGAGAGAGAGAGAGATAGAGAGAGAGAGAGAGAGAGAGAGAGAGAGTGAGAGAGAGGGAGAGAGAAAAAGAGAGGGGGCATGGGGGGAGGGGAAGGTTGTTCACCCATTTAGCTATTAAGGCCCAATTTCATTCCATATCTCCGTTAATGTTTTTTTTCTGTTTGGTTGGTCCGGTCCGGTTCATTGGTCAAATAGACCAACAGATTTGGTTCTGTCGACCGTGACCAACGAATCGGATTGGAAAGTGGAGAGGAGACTACGTTGTTAGAGAAGTAACGTGCCAGTAGCTGGACATGGCAGCAATATATGTATATACATATATATATATATATATATATATATATATATACATATATATATATATATATATATATATATATATATATATATATATATATATATATGAATCTATCTATCTATCTATCTATCTATCTATCTATCTATCTATCTGTGTGTGTGATCCCAACAAAAGGCAATTCATACATTGTACCATAATAACAAAGTATTTGAAAGACAGGGGAGAAAACAATGAAGAAGATTACATAAATTGCATTGACAGATATTGGGAAATGGGTGACTCAAGTGACACCAAAAAATACATTGAAAGAGTTTTTTTTAATGTTTAGTGTTTAAAGGTGTAAAGTTTTCTAGAATATTTATACAGAGAAAGAGAGAGAGAGAGAGAGGGGGGGAAGACGGGGGAGAAACAGAGAGAGTGTGATACACAGAGTTGAAGAATGAGAGAGAGAGACGAGAAGGGAGATGAAGAAACAGAGATGGCACGATAGGATATATATAGAGAAACAGAAAGAGCGAGATAGAGATAGATAGATAGAGAGAGAGAGAGAGTGAGAGAGAGAGAGAGAGTGAGAGAGAGAGAGAGAGAAATGAATAATCAAATAAAGATGAAGAAACAGAGAGAGAGAGAGAGAGAGAGAGAGAGAGAGATGGAGCGATAGGGAAAGAAAAAGAGACAAAAAGAGATAAAGGGACATAAAGAAGGGATAAAAATAGAGAGATGGAGAGACAAAAGAAAGAGAGGTGGAAAGATAGACGACAGAGAGATAAAAAAAAAAGGTGTCCCGTGTGATCGTACTAAGAAAGTGAAACAATGATTCACCTGGAGGTCCGGACAAAATTCATATCAATCCAACATGATACGGCTGAGAAAATTGATACTTAGCACGGCCAATTGTGTTAGTAGTAGTAACAGGAAGATGAAGAGGTTGAAGAGGACGAGGAAATGGAAGATGAGAATGGTTCATCCGAAGGTCTGTGCCAAGCCTCATACCAATCCAACATGATACAGGTAGAAGATCGATATTCAACATTACTGGTTGTAGAAGAAGAAGAAGAAGAAGAAGAAGAAGAAGAAGAAGAAGAAGAAAGCTCATGCAAAGATCTGGACCAAGTTTCATATCAATCTAACATGATATGGTTGAGAAAAATTATATTCAACATCGCCAGGACCGACCAATCGACCGAAAAGTGTCTAATAGAGATGCATGGATGCATCTAAACCCCATCATTTGAAAAACTGAATAAAGCGACGAATAACGAATGGATTTATGAGATTTTAGAAGATAACTGTACGCATTTTTAAAAAAGATTCATAACTGATACTTGTAAAACTTCCAAACATATTGTATGGCGATTGGCTGTCGTCAAAATAGTGAATGGCGGAAATGGTTCACTATGACCCTAGAATTTATTTTTCTTCTTTTTTGGTTTTGAAGGGGTTTGCCGAATCAGAGAGATTGCTGAATCAACTGGAGGCAATGATTACGGGACCACGGAACTAGAGTTAATGCGTACAGGACCATGTTTGTCAATGGGCGTAAATCAGGAAAAACAGAACGAGAACCTGGACACAAGATTCAGGTAATGAAAGTTGAGCCGGGGGAGAAAAATACGTAAAGAAAGTTATATGGCGGAAGGGGAGAAAAATTGATTTCCGGGTATATAGTGAACCGTTAACATGATTCACCATAACGCGATTCACAATGATCAAAGAATATATTTCTTTTTCTTTTCAGTGAATGTACTTATTTATTTATATGAAAAAAGTCATTGCTACTAAGGATGTCATTAAAACAGTTAACGATTGAAGTTTAAATTTTGAATGATGATTGTAAAAATGCTGTCTTTTGTAAGTGTCACCAGGCCTTTGGACACGGCTATATATATATATATATATATATATATATATATATATATATATGGATAGATACACCTCTTCCTCCCTTGTTCACTAATGTCTTTTCCGTCTACAATAATTAATTGCAATGTCCCTGATGCGTGTTAGTCACTCCATGTCAAACTATTAGCCTCTAGTGAACAAAGCATGACGAATCCTTGGCGGAAAATTAGGGACATTGAAGAGGGAAATAGAGACGAAATGAGTTAATAAATGGAAATTACTGACTTAGAAATGTTGTTTGTGTATCCGTCCTATTTACCTTAAGTATCAATATTACAGCTTAAATGTACCAAATCTTCTTTAAAACGTACCTAATGCATTAGTCAATAATTATATATCAACCAAAAGAAAAATTGTACCAGTATTTAGCTTTTATTGGAAACTCGATAAAAAAGCAGGTCCGGTTATCTGCTCCAAAGAAACTGTCACGTGACAAACGCCTTTGGGGTGATCAATTAAAAAAATGGAGAAAAAAAAAGGGACGTTAAATGAATAAATTACTCATCTCACGTTTTGATGGGCAATGATTACCAAAATAAAATCCGAATTTTCATCAAACAAGTGCGAATGCGACCTGGCACAAGAAAGGAATCATTTTTAGCTCAAACTTACATTGTAAATTGAAAACCCCTTAAAAAACATATCTAGCTGAGAATTTTTTTGAAAATCATCATCATCATCATCATCATCATCATCATCAACAACAGCCTTTTAGCCAATGCTTAGGACATAGACCTTCCCAAGATCTCTCTATCCTGGGCGTTGAGGGGCCAATACTATCTGAACTTGTCTGGTTTGTCATGCCATTTTATATCTTTTTGGCCCCAGTTTTGCATATAATCTCTGTGAGTCGTGATGTTCAGTGGTTGCCTGCCATTCTTGCAACATGTCTATCCCATTGCCATTTGTGTTTTCTAACGGATTCTCCTATTTTTCCATTAATACATTGTATTGTCTTGTGATCTCTCCATGTGGTGCTAAGCATGATTCTCTCCTGCACACATTCCATCGTTCTCAGTTTGAGGTAGGGTTCCATGTGTCAGCCCTAAGGATGCATTTTTAGCCCTCTAGCTCCATTAGTGCAGCCTGTATGTATACGTACATATATAGCCAATCAGCCAAACCAAATTGAAAACTGAAAAAAAAAACCATGTATACGATTTTGGTGACCGTTTTGATTGACAGCATGAGGAAAATTCTGAGATTTTGAGATCAAGACAGCTTGCTCTATTGCAAGCAACAAGAGAAAAGGTAATTGTTTTGAACAAGAAAAAAAGGAGACTTTTTGACGAATTGTTAACGTGGCCGATCAAGCAGACTTCAGGGTGAAGTTGGAAGGAAATGAACTCTTCATCTTACCCCGTTAGTGCAATGGGGAGGTGCTGTCACGGAGACGAACCAGGATCCAGGCTCTACCTCTTTATCATAGAAGTTCCCCGGCCGCGAATGACATGAAACCAGAGATTCTGGATATTCTTTTAATGTTGTGGACTCGTCGATAAAAAGTTAGGAAAAAAAAAAATTGTGTCTGCGAGCTGTCCCATCGGCCTCTGTTTACATGCCTATGTAGATTAGAGCGTGTGGACCTTGCAATCACGCTTGGTTGGTGTCTGTTAGTCTACCCTGCTCGTGATGGTCCTCGCGGGAGCCATCAGCGGGGAGCGAGACGATTAGTAACAGGGTTGGAGCCGGGGCCCGAGCGAACCGACATGTTGGATAGGAATTTAATGCTCTAAACATCAGGATGGAAAAAAAAGGGGCGTGAGCCAGATGATATTGCAAGTTCCAGGGTGAGAGGTTGGGATTTGGGAGAGGGAGGAAGAGAAAGGTGTGGCAGGTGGTAGATTTGGGGTGAGGACTAATTGATTAAGTTATTCATTAGAAATGACGTGTCACGTTTGGCTTGTACACACACACACACACAGAGACACGCACACATACATTGTAGACACACAACCATATGCACATGCACACGCTCATTGCAGAGATTCATTCAAGTCCTCTTTTCTATCATTCCGGAGATGTACACACATGCACATAGATAATTGCGTACATTTATCCGATAATCCTGTACAGGGTTGTTGGGGCATCACAGATGATATCCTCATGGGTGTGTCGAGGGCGAAATAGCTCGACCGAGCCGATCCTCTTCAGGCTAGTTTGTTATCCATCTCTTAGACTGACTGCCAAACATAGCTAGAGAGTCTAGTCTGCCGTGTTATTCACCCATACCGATGGATCCATGCTTTTCCCGATGAAGGCAAAATTGACACAAACTGTTTCAGTCTGAGTTTGAACTCAGCATGCCGATTCAATTCTTTGTTTCCATCAAGCGCCGTTCGACCAATCCGCACCTCCTAATATACTAAGTTTTTTTTGTTGTTTCTTTGATGATGCATCCCAACGCATCTCAATAAGACACTTTTCAGTCGGTCGGTTGGTTCCGAAGAGGAAAGAGAGGGAAGGGGGATTTGTGTTTAATTCACCATCTCTTATGAAGCCAGAATAGAATGTCCGTAGTAATAAAGAAAAAAAAAAACAACAAAAAAACCCCCCAAAAAACATAAAAAACAAAAACCGTAAAAATGGCCATCTACGATTTTTATCTAAAATTACATTAGCAGAATATGTTCATACTGCAATTTCGTGAAAATCAATACACGAGACTTGAAATATACATTTTTTTCTTTACGGTCATATTGCAGTCGGGCAATATTTTACAAGTATAAGAATGAATTAGCTCAGAGAAATACTTCTTGCTCCTCCTCCACCTACTACTACTACTACAACTACCACAGATGGTGAATGCATTATGCTTCTTGTTTTAAAGTTACTTTGGAAGTATGTGTAGATCGATCGAAATCATTGGCGTGAATATCACGCGGCGAAGACAGGGTAGAATTTACGCACATGTAAACTTTATGCAAAAATATTAGTCACTCGGCAATACAGCACTCAGATATAACGGTATTTAGCAGTTGAAACTATTGCATAATGCGCTGTTCTCATTCGAGCATCCATTTGTTTGTACTACGTCGTTTTCCGATGTAATGAAACATTTGAGTAATAATACAGGTACAAACCTGCATCCAGGTTAAAAGAAATCACTTTCGACATTGAACGACCGTAGCCATCAAAGATGGCAATGGATTACATCCATTTTTGTATGTGCATATGTTTGTGTGTGTATTCATGTGTTTGTTTATGTATCTGTGTGTTCAGGTGCTCCTGGCCATACTGTTTTATCAACGGAGTTGTAAATTGGTATCAAAACTCCTCTACACCCCTTCTAAAAAATATTTTCTATTCTTTGGACAATAGATCTTTCGGGCCTTATCCTTGTAGGTTTATAAATGGTTCTTTAAAAAAACTTTATTTTAGATGTTTTCCATTGAAAAACGCCTGCGATGTCATAAATAGAATTCATTCGAATCATATTCATCCTTTATGGAATTTCTTTTTATATGAGTCCAAATTTTGACGTTGTGTGTGTAATTAGCATCTTTTTGCAATACGTGTTTTTGAAAAATAGTTTTTAGATTTAAAATAGTTTATACACAAATTGTCAAAAAAAGGGGGGCATCCTTTTGGAACCACCCCGTTTAACCTTCTGTATTTACCATCGAATAAATCGGGGGCGTAAATGTCGGAGGTATTAAGTCATGTATGTAACAATAACCAACTCCAGCATAATGAGGCAGCATTACTATCATTGGATGGATGCAAACCGAAATAGATATTTTTCAGATTTACTCCAGGTTCTGTTATAGCGATAATGTCTTCAGAATGGAAAGGATAATCACATCAAGATGTAATTCCTTTGTAATCCAGAGATAGGCTCATAGATCACAGAATTGCCATGTCAATGAGAAAGAGAATATATATATATATATATATATATATATATATATATATATATATATATATATATGTACACAAATATATATACTTTTTCTGTCTATATATTCACATATATACATATATATATATACATATATATATATATATATATATATATATATATATATATATATATATATATTTATATACATATATAAACACACATGCATACACACACATACATATATATATAAGTATTCATACACAAGTATTTATATCTGAATATAAACACATATATATCCAAATATATACATGGAGAGAGAGAGAGAGAGAGAGAAAGAGAAAGAGAGAGAGAGAGGGAAAGGGAAAGGGAAAGGGGGATATAAGCAATTATCTCCCCTTAGTGTAAAGTACTGACGTTAGGGGATAGGAAGAATTATTTATCATTATCAACATCCCTATCATCTGAGCGAGAGAGGGGGAAGAGAGATAGAGAGAGAAATGGAAAGAAAAGAGAAAGAACAGAAGAGGAAAGAGAGGAAACAGAGCAGAGGGGTGTAGAAAGAGGAAGAAAAGGGAAAGAGGGACAAATATTGACAAAAAGTAAAAAAAGAAGACTGGAAAGCACTCGGAGAGCGTAAACCCCCCACCCCACACACACACCACAACATAATGACTTTTGATTTTTCAATTTTTGGTGTATTGTTCCAAGAAATGAAAAATATCCCTCAAATGAAAATAAAAAAAAATCTTGAATTAATCTTCTTTAACCCACTGCCAACTCTTCCAGAAAATTTCATTGAAATCAATTGAGAACTTTTGGAGATATTGTTGGACAGACAAACACGAGTCAACGACGTTGGAAGAGGTATAGGTATTTACTCATGGAAAGAGAAACCGGGGTGGGGAGATACAAAGATATAAATTTACGGTGAGAAGAGAGAAAAAAGAAAGAGTGGAAATGTGCGGATAGATAGAGAGTGTGTTGGAAAGAGATATTGGAAAAGAGAGGGAAGAGAAAAGATTAACAGAAACAGAGAGAGTGGGAGAGAGATAATGGAAGTAAATCAAAAACTCTATCGAAATGGTCAGATCTATTGAAGAATGGTAACGTAAGCGTAAATGGCTAGATCTTCCCACCGTCCAACCACCGACCGTTTTCGCCCTCTAACTCTTCTTTCCTTTCTTCATCATCCGACGTCGGCCGAACTTCTGATCAGAGTACGTGGAGAAGCAGGCGTACTCTAGAGGCGAAAGAGTCAGCCATGTTTATTAGCCCTTGGAGAAAGCCAGGGGTGGGATGGAGGAAAGCCACGGGGAGGCTAGAGGGGGTCGGGTCGGAAACGGTTTCCACATTCACTTGGCACGTTCGACACTTCTTTTTGCACCTTCCCCAGGGGAGCCGTTCGAGGTGGTAAAGAGTTGCCAACACAATGAAATTAAACTATTAGATAGGGCAAATATTTAGACACGCTTTCCCCACACTACAAAGAAGCGCCGGGCAATGATCAGAATCAAAGACCAACCACCCCAAACCCCTACCCGACTCCTCCCCTCGCAAATAAAAGGTAAAAAAAAGAGAAAAATTCCCACCCGTACTGAAGCAGAAGAAGGAAGATGAAAAAAAAAAAAATGAAAAAGGACAAAAAACAGGAAATAAGTAAAAGCCAATAAATTAACAAGGAAAATAGTCCAAGTGGGTAAAATAATGTATAACATCTCATGTTAGGAAGCAACAAGAGTAAAAATAATGGACATATATATGTATACATATATATGTGTGTGTGTGTGCGTGATTGTGTATGTTTACAAATATATATAAACATATATGTTCATATATTGATATATATATGCATATAAACATACGCAATTACACATACACACATACATATTCACACATTTAAATACATTCACAAACACACATATATATGTTCAGTTAATATCTTGACATATATACATATATATACACACACATATATATATATATACAGGCATTTATATCTAAATATATACACATATATAACCAAATATATATGCATATATATATACATATATATATATATGCGCATATATATATATATGTATATGTATATGTATATATGTATTCATATATACACATGCATCTACATACATATGTATACATACATATATATATGTGTGTGTGTGTGTGTGTTAGTGTATTAAGAACCTAGAAAACTTGATGAATACAGGAGGGGCAGAGGTAGTTACAGACGATTGTATGGAGTGATCGTTCGACATGATGTAGGGATGACTTTGCCGATGCAATGGACTCATGGCTGGGTTTCCGGTTAGCGGAATGCATCTGGGTTTGAGGTAAAGGCTGGGAGGAATGAGGTAAAGTGAAAGTGAAAGTATAAACGATAAAAATGAAACCAACCTGAACAAAAGTTAACCAAGCAAATAGACAAACAAGCAAACAGACCGACCAATGGGGATGGAGAGGAGGTGGACAAAAAAAAACAAAACAAAAAAACAACGATAAGCAATCATGAAATAAGTAAATAAAAACTTTGAGGAAAGAGAAGAAAAGAAAAACAGAAATACTCTAAAACGAAAGAGAGACGAAAATCGAGAAAAAGAGAAAAACAAGACTCCTCTCTCTCTCCTGTTCTTTCTCCCTCCCTGCGCTTTATATATAGCAAAAGGAGAGGAAAAGAATAATCATTATACAAAAACAAAAACAAAAAAATGCAAGCAGTGATAAAACTGTTTTCACTGGTCGAGCAGGTTAATGGTTGAGCGCTTGTTCGAGAGTGTCTAAGTTGGTATCTATTGGCGTTTAATTGAGTTAAGAGAAAACATTAGATGGGAAGAAGGGAGACATCGAAAGGGAGGGAGAAGAGGGGAGACCAAGAGGGAGGGAGAATAGGAGAGAGAGAGAGAGAGAGAGAGAGAGAGAGAGGGAGAGAGAGAGAAAGGGACTTTAATGTTTATTTGAGATAGAAAAAAACATTACGTGGAAAAAAGGTGAGACGTCAAGCGGAAAGAGGAAAACAGAAGAAAGAAAGACAGAAAGAAAGAAAGAAAGAAAGAAAGAAAGAAAGAAAGAAAGAAAGGAAGAAAGCAAGAAAGAGGGGAGGTTGAAAAAGAGAGAGATCGTGAAATTGAGTAAGAGAAAATATTGTAGAGAAGAGAAGAGAGACGTCAAGAGGAGGAGAAGGACCATAAAAGAAAAAGACAGAGAGAGAGAGAGAGAGAGAGAGAGAGAGAGAGAGAGAGAGAGAGAGAGAGATGCAGAGATTGATAATGGCAAAATTTGAGAGACAGGGAAGAAAACTGAGAGATTAGAAACTAAATTGAAAAATGAAATAATAAGGTAATCACCATTCTAAAAATTGATAGAATGGTCTCGCCCAACAGAGGTAAACCTTCCACCTCGTAAAATATACAGTTCACAAACATGCCTGAGTATTCAACCAATGTATCCTCCTGATAGTCACCTATGGAGCTGAAACATAGAACCTAACCAGGAGGAAGATCCACAAACTGAGATGCATGCAACGCGCACGTGAGAGAATAATCCTGCTCCCTCCGTTTTTCAAGGATCAAAGTGTAGTATCTATTCCCCAGCAAATACCGAGGCACCGGTACTGACACTTGCCTGTCGAATGGTCCGGAGATTGTGTGGTGGTTGGCATCAAAGCCTGAGTGGGCCAGTGCTATGCGTTAGCCAATGAGGTTATACTGAGGCTGCGCATTGCTACGCACATTTGGAGCCTTTGAATTCGTCCTTGGGCTCTCCCACTATTTCTCGAGGTCCCCAGATATCACATGCGGTTTTGCATGTGATGCAGCGACGGACGAAAAATACTGATGATAATGATGATAAAAGAAGGTTGATGGAACGTTATTGGTGAATTCGAACCCTCTAAGCCGGCTTCATTTTATATCTAGACCCCTTCAGCTGTATTTTGGTAGTTCCATATTTATGTATAAATGTTGCCAAACCGCAATATTATAATTTTATTTCGTCGCCATCCCGTGGTAGCTTTGTAAGTGAGCGCAGGGTGGCGAAAATACTGTAGAGAGAGAGAGAGAGAGAAAAGTGCAAGAGAAGACAAACTCAGACATAGACTCGGTTGTTCCCGTGTTCACGTTATACAAGGCAACGATCAAAAGAGACCCAATCATTGATTCTGTTGCAATCGTAGGCTTTTACAGAACCAGGGTGTTAGCCCAACGCCCAAAGTCTGTTTAATATAGACTGGACTAGACTGCATTATTGGATCTGCTATTTGCCTGTAGCTTGGGAGAAGTCCATTCTTACCTTTCCAAGAGCATTAGTATGAGCCAGAGTTCGAATTTAGTTTGCTGATTCCATTCTCCACGCCTTTGACTATTTGGCTACCTGCTCCTGCGAGAGATGACAAGAGTTACATTTATGATGGTAAACACATCGTAAAGGAAGAAACAAATACCGGCAAGTTATCACCGTTTAGCTGTTAACCAATCTTAATTCTTTTGAAATTATATCAGATTCAAAGAAGCTTGTTCATTATTCTCAAGTTAAATGATGAATGTTTTCCGTGTGTTAAGCAGTATTGCACAAATGAATTCATTTCTACTTCTATTTACGCTGAAGGTGTTCGAAACCATCAATGAAAACTATCAACATAGCTTTCTTCAGTTTTCAAGTTGGTTTGGCTGACTGGCTGGCTATGTTTGTATAAGTCTCACCAACAGAATCAGAGGACTGAAAATTTGAACATTTCCTCGCTATGTCTAAAAAAAAGACGGTTTGTATTATTTTGTTAAAATCATCCCTAAGTAGACTTCCAGTGGGACATTCAATTTACAATCTAAGTTTATGCAAAATTGGTCTCTTAGTTGGTGTTCAGCAGCATTCACACTTGTTTTTTTTTCCTTTAATTCGGACTTTCCAATTTTTTTTATTGATCACTGTCTAACAAAGGGAAAAAGAAGAAACTGCTTTCATTGATCACCGTTTTTCCCAATTTAAAAAATTGTACACCCCCAAAAGACATGCAGCCAGTTAGTCTAGCGGACGTAGGTATTGTCGTGAGTTCAATCCTCATTGAATGCCCTCGATCGAACTTTTAAACCTATCCTTCATGCGTCACCAATAATCCCTGTTAGGTACAAGTTGCTGCCAACAGTAAAGCTGTGGTAGCCTAATTGGTAGAGCAGTTGCTGTACGTAAGAAAAGTTCTCAAAGTAAAGAGATGCGAGTATAAATCTCAAAAGATTATTCCTTATTCCAGATCTGCGCTGATTATTCAATGTCGCAGATTGACGACTTGAGCTGTTGCAATAAAAATCAGCTGAAATCGAGATGAAAGAATAATGCAATCTTTAATTTTTTTTTGTATATGACGAAGTATAAACCATTAATATTCATTTTTTGCTACTAAAAAGAAGAATATACAACCAATGCATCCTCCCGATAGTCACATATGGAGCTGGAACATGGAAACTAACCAAGAGACTGACTTGCAAACAGAGAACCATGCAACGCGAAATAATCATGCTCAACCTTACATGGAGGGATCACAAGACAGCACTGTATTCAAGGAAGAAAATAGGAGTCTGAGACATCATAGAATCTAGTAAAAAACTTAAATGGAAATGGGTGGCCATGTTGCACGGATGACAGACAACTGATGGACATCACGACTCACAACATGGATCCCCAAAGATCACATACATACGAGGCCGACAGAATGCAAGATGGAGAAATGAACTAGACAAATTTAGAAAATAATGGCTCCACGACGCCCACAATAGAGAAGTGATGCCTGGAGACGGTCACTGTTGAACGATGGGTGTTAAAAGACTGATGATGACATTTAGCACACACACTCCCCTGAAAGAGTTAGGAAAATGTTTCCTTTTTGAATTACTCTCCAAAATGAGGTTTTAGTGGGAGCTCAATTTTTCCGGTGTACGTTTATACTAAATTGATCCCTTAGTTTGTTAGTTTTGACATTTTGCTACCAAACAAAAGAGAAGTAACTTATTCATTGATCACCCCTGTTTCCAATTTTCTAATCGATCAACCCACCCCTACATACAACCAAGAAACGTTGATCACATGACAGTTTCTATTGAGTGACTAACCAGACCTGTTTTTGTTAGTGTTCTGATATTGAACAGTCAAAGATGCCCATCCGTAGCTGTGCAAGATTGTCTCGTGAAACGATTCGCTCGTGCAGTGAGTTCGAGCCTCAGTAGGTACGTTATTACTCTGCCTTAGCACAGGACTAGACTGAACTTCGTGAATATCTTCGCTGTCTCGCCACGATGTAATTGGTACCAAGCACGCATAAGGGACCATTACTGATGTAGTGAATTCTTTCTGCACTGAGTGACCAACACTTGTGACGTAGTGCCAGATTAAAGTAAGCTTCATAAATAACATCGGTCATCGGGCAGTTGAGAAAACAAACAAACAAACAAACAAACACTCTTTCACGTACATCTCATCTGTTGGGCATGTAATTGTTATTGATCTCCACCACCCACAACAAACCGGTTTGAACACTTTTGCAAGGTATAAGTTATTCATGTGTTCTGACAATCATATATATATATATATATATATGATTGTCAGAACACATGAATAACTTACTTGTGTTCTGACAATCATATATATATATATATATATATATATATATATATATATATATACATATATATATATATATATATATATATATATATATATATATATATATGATTGTCAGAACACAGGAATAACTTATACCTTGCAAAAGTGTTCAAACCGGTTTGTTGTGGGTAGTGGAGATCAATAACAATTATATATACATATATATATATATATATATATATATATATATATATATATATGTGTGTGTGTTGTGTATGTGTGCATGTGTGTGTGTGTGTGTGTGCATTTATCTATTTTCCTGTTCTAAGTGTTCAGAGTAGAAACTTGGAATTCTGCGAGCACATATGGGTACGGTGATTCATAATTTCCCTCGGACTGCTAGTCTTTTTTAAACTTTTAGATCGTTTCAAAAATATCATTAGAAACCATCAACCAAAATGCCATCAAACTGTCAACTTGGACTTATTATGTTGGTCTGGTCGGCTGGCTGTCTATGTATGTATCAGGCCAACAGGCTGCAATGGAGCTAGAGGGCTGAAAATTTAGACATTTACTCCTCATCATGTTTAAAGAAAACAGTTCTTCTGTTTTTTTTAATCACCCCCTGAATAGATTTTTAGAGGGGGTCAATTTGTAATGTAAGTTTATGCTAAATTAGTTCCTCAATTTGTACCCCACGGCATTCATGCTTGTTTTTCTTTTTTAAATTTAGTCTCTCGGTGATAAGTTTTCAACAAAGGGCGAGAGAAATAATAAATTTCTTGATCAGTCTTTCTTCAAATTTCTCAATTGATCACTCCTAACACGGCATACTGCTAATATAAGCTGGTCACGTGATGGTGGCAAAGCAGACCTGTTCATCGATTTATTACACCTCCTTCCCACCTCAAGTCATCATGCCTTTTGGTGCCAAAAACCATAGGATCGGTATATTAGGAGCCATTTCAAGTCACCATCTTCTTCTGTAGAAAAAACAAACAAAAGATACAGCCGACCACTCTTGCCTTACAAATTATGTTCTTGAAAAAGGCTGTTGAATGAACTGACCGAAACGTTGCAGCAACAATTATAACAACACAAAGTAAGAGTTCAGTTGTCCGGGCCAAAAGCTTGGAATATCAATGACTCTTTTAAATATCATTGAATTGATGTACCATTACTAACCCCCATGGCAGTGTAGCGTGTTTGCCTATGGCTCGGTGGGTCCTGAGTTCAATCTATGGCCACACCAAAGACTTTAAAACCCGCAACTCAATGCCCCTCAGCTAAGTCATCAACGTAAAGAGTTGGATTGAGGAAGCCCAGACAGGGATGATCTCCGTCAGGCTATCTCGCCCAAGACACACCCGTGAAACCAGGCGTGCCACTACGACATGGAATAGGGGACAGAAAGCCTGTATTAGTTAGATCTAATTGATATTTGTTCATGTTGCAGTTGGGGGGGGGGGGTCTAAGCATTTGAACAACCGCAGCCATCCTTTTTATATGTGTTCGTGTGTGTTTGTTTCTTTATGTATCTGTTTGTGTGTCCAGTGATCCTGGCCATACTGTTTTGTCTACTGACTTGAAAATCGGCATCATCATCATCATATCATCATCATCCAATATTTTCTGAACCTGTCCAGTTAATCTCGCCATCTGATATTCTGTCGGCCTCAGTTCCTTGTTTGATTTCTTGGGATCCATGTTGCTGAGTAGTGATGCCCATCGGTTTTCTGCCATTCATGCTCCATGGCCAGCCCATTGCCATTTGGGTTTCCTACGGAAAAATGTTTTCTTTTTTTTCTTTCGAAAACTTTTTTACCCTTTTTTGCCTTATCTTGATGGGTTTATTAAAACATCTACATTCTCCAGAATATAGATATTTGTAGATGTTTTTCAAAACTCTATTTTAGATATTTCTCAATGGAAAAACCAGTGATGCAACACACAGAATTTATTCTGACCATATATATTCTTGAATTATTTTTTTCTGACATGACTTGAAAATTTAATACTACGGTTGTTCAATTATTGACTGTGTTGGCGAGTTTTTGTCAAGTTTTAGTATTTCAAATTGCAAGTCCCTGATCCACAACTAATGTCAATTAAGCAGCAGGGCTTTATGGCACTGATAAAAAAAAGAAAAAAAACGCCATCGATTTTAGTAGTTTCCCATTTGGCATGACCGGAAGGAACATTGCTTAAGTCTATTGATCAAAGGTGAATTGTCATTAGATCAGGGGCTCAAAGGGGCAAAAAAAGAGGGCCTGAAGAACGTGTAGATGAAGTAAAAGAGATAAGAGAAAAAGACAGGTAAAACAGAGAGAGAGAGAGAGAGAGAGAGAGAGAGAGAGAGAGAGAGAGAGGGGAATACAAAAAAAGTAATGTTAGAGGGACAGGAAAAAGTATGAGAGAGATAGAGAGCAAAAAAGAGACAAAGGGGAAGAAGAAGAAGAAGAAGAAGAAGAAGAAGAAGAAGAAGGAGAAGAAGAAGAAGAAGAAGAAAAAGAAGAAGAAAGGAAGATGAAGAAGAAAAAAAAAGAAGAAGAAAGAGAATAATACATAGAGTGACATAAATAGCAAGGGAGAATGAGAAATTAAGTTAGTAAGACCAATGAAAAAATGTAGTTCCGGCTAATGTCCAAATTGGTATTTATTTGCGTTAAATTTTGTTAGGGAAATTACGCAATCAATAAATTGTGACTCTCAGAGTTAGAGAGATAACGGGAGAGGGAGAAAAAAGAAAAAAAGGAGGAGAGTGAGCGATAGAGAGAGAGAGAGAGAGGGAGGAAGAAGGGGTTGAGTAAAATTGAGGGAAGTGAGAATAGAGAGAGAAAATTGTCGAAAGATGGAGAAGAGTCAAAAAGAGGGAAGAGGAAAAGAGAAAGAGTAAAAGCGTGAAAGAGAGGAAAAGTGAACAAGAGAGAGAGAGAGAGAGAGAGAGAGAGAGAGAGAGAGAGAACAGAAAACAAAGAAAGAGAAAACAGATAGCAAGGGAAAGACTAAGAAGACTAGAAGAAAAATACAGAAAGACAGAGAGAGAGAGAACTAGAGAGGAAATAAAAAGTGAACGAGAAAAACAAATGATTTGGAAGTGAAAACGAAAAAAGAGAGAGAAAAAGAGAGAGAGTGAGAAAAGAAGGATGAGAAAAGGGGAATGAAAAGAGAGAAAGAAAGAAAGAAACTAAAAGTGAAAGAAAAATTTAAAGACCAGAGAAAAAGTGAAAGTGAAAGATAGAGAAAAGAAGAGAAAAAAGTGAATAGGAAAAAGAGAAGAAAAGTGACAAACTGAAAATGAATGAAAAAAAGAAAAATTGGAGAGGAAGAGAAAATTGAGATAAAGAAAGTATGATGTTCGGTGAGAGAGGGAAAGAAAAAAGACAAGGTAAAGGATCATATGAAAACATAGGATAACCAGAGAGAGAGAGACAGAGAGAGAGAGAGAGAGAAAGAGAGAGAGAGAGAGAGAGAGAGAGGGACAGATAGAGAGAGAGAGGAGGTGGCGAGAGAACGCATGGGCTATTGATTGATAGAGAGAGAGATAGAGAGATAAAGAGAAAGAGAGAGAGAGAGAGAGTTAAAAAGAGAGGGGGACAAGAAAAAAATGCGTGAGAATTAACGGAAAGCGGTGTTGGTATAAATACAATTTACCTAATGGACAAGCACTTACAGAAAACAAATTGGTTGATTGGAAAATCAGCTGGTGCTCCCCTCTCCCAATCCCCCCTCCTAACGAGTCCCTCCCCAACACACGCCGACCACATCGTCTGATATCCGAACGAATCCCTAATTGTGAAAAGGTTTGTAACACAGAAATCTCATTTTCACTCCACGGCTGTTGTCCACAACCTGGAGCAGTCAGATATTCGATTTCAAAGAGGCTCCCGCCCATCAGCTGATACAGCGGTCCCCAACCACCAGGCCGCGGACCGGTACCGGACAGCAAAACATTGGTTATCGAGCCACGTAGAAACGATATGATATCTTTGTGATATGAAAACAAAATTTCTTTGGATCTTATCAAATTTGTTAGATAAAACCTTTTGTAAACCAATTTGAGTGTATTATCAACTTATAAGTGAGTTATAGTTGACTTATTATCTATATTCCGGTTGGGGTTAACCCATCATCGACCAGTTGGAAAAAATATTGTATGGAACTGAAACATGGCACCTTACCAAAAACAATGTCCACGCAACGGGTGCCGGAGAGAATGATGCTCAACAAGACGTGGAGAGATCCATAGACTGCACACTTTATATCAGAAACGAAAATATAAAGATCCTAAGAAAACTCAAATGGCAATGGGTTGGTTATGTTGCAAGAATGCCAGACAACCAATGGACACCACGACTCACAACGTGGATTCCTAGAGATCACATGTAAATTTCTCTCTGGCAAAAGATAAGGGCGTGACGAACTAAACAAGTTCAGAAAATATTGCCTCCACGATGCTCATGATAGGGAGGTTTGATGAATCTTGGGTAAGATCTATGTCTAGCAATGGACGCTAAAAGGTTGCTGCTGCTGATGAATCCCCTTCAGAAACGAAATTGTGTGTATTAACCACTTCTAAGACGGCCGGTCTGCAAAAAAATATTGTCAATAATAAACCGGTCCTGGGTATAGAGACATCATAGAATCCATAAAAAATCTCAAATGGCGGTGGGCTGGCCATGTTGCAAGAATGGCAGACAATCGATGGACATCACGACTCACAACATGGATTCCTCCAGACCACATGCGCAACCGAGGCCGGCAAAATGTTAGATGGAGAGACGAGCTAGACAAGTTCAGGAAGTACTGGGCCCGTGACGCCCATGATAGAGAAGTGTGGCAAATCCTGGGGAAGGTCTATGTCCAACGACGGACGCTAAAAGACTGATGATGATGATGATGATGATGGGTATAGAAAAAGGTTGGTGGCCCCTGGGCTAATACAGTAATACCACGCTCCGCCTTATCTCGTTTAGCACTACTTTGTGATAGAGCTCTTTTTCAAATATTTTTCGTAAAAAACAGTAATGTTGAATTTCTAAAACAAATAACCAATGATAAAAGATAGCCCCATAAACAGTCTCTAAGATAATTGTTAACACTTCAGTTAATGTGGCGTCTGTGTGGAAATAACCTCATACACATCCACAATGATCTATCTCGAAGTGATATACATAGACACCTGAAAGTAGCTACCTGATGAGATACACAGCACTAATCCATTCCATTTTGTTTAGGCTCAACAACGAGCGTCATATACCTTTAGATGATCGCTGGCACAATATTTTCAGCGGGATAGCACTATGTACATTATGATAACAATTGTATGACAGCATATAAGAAACTATGATTCTCACTCATGCATGTCCTCACACACAAAAGTCTTGAAATATTTGCTGTTTATCCAAAAGTTCATATAATTTCTCACCAATCATGAATGGAAAACGATCTGCAACATCAAGTAACCAAAAATTTCGTGTTTCTATTGTCAACACTGGCCCGAACAAAGTGGACTTCATTTTTCTACCGTATCAAGAACAACAAGAGCGACAAGAACAATCCTCATCAAATTTGAGGAAAGGGGGTAAAAATCAGAATTCTTCTATCCTGATTTGAAATCAAGATCAACTAAATGGCGTTCATGTCAAAACTCTTCTGGGAACAATTTCTATTTAATTTTGAAAAAAGTATAAAGCCCATATCTCTCCCGACAACTTGATCAACATTCTCTTGCATTAAACACGAGTGTACACGGTATATATCTTATGGTACTGGAGGTGGAAACACCTCATGGGGCTCATCAGTTGTTTAGAACTGTTTCAGGGGATTATAAAAACAGAACAGTTTTTTAAGCTCTGGCTCTCTGGCAATGCTGGTCAAACACCACCTCCCCCCAAAATATGAGACTCGTACTCATCTTGTTGTTTTGTTTTAGGGTAGTGTCATAATATATGTTTTAAACGTTTTATTTATGGCATTGTCATAATGTAAAGTACACACACAGACACACATATATATACACATACACACGTATATATACATATACATATATATATATATGTATATATATATATATATATATATATATATTTTTTTTTTATATATATATATACTAAAGAATTATATGATTCCCACGAAAATAGAGTAAAATTTGATTGTTAGTTACTTTTTCTTGTTTTCTGATTGTGTCACTGGACCGTTAGTTGCAAACGACAAAAACATCCCCGAAATAGCAAGTTGCAAACTGAATTTGACGGTGAAGATTTTTTAGTGTTTTATTCGTTAAACTTTACTCGTTGAAATGGCCTTAGACAGCCGAAACACGTGTAATAAGTATAAGATTTCAGTAGATTTGTGGTCCTTTCATTTAAAAATTTATATCTTTCTTTAAATAC
Organism: Thysanoteuthis rhombus; assembly: GCA_963457665.1. NCBI lineage: Eukaryota > Metazoa > Mollusca > Cephalopoda > Oegopsida > Thysanoteuthidae > Thysanoteuthis > Thysanoteuthis major. The sequence goes on from OY735223.1 coordinate 3,177,061, forward strand.
ATATATTTTGGATCGAATCGAATAATCCATTATTCGAATTGAAATGGGTTATTTTTTTCATAATTACCATAACAATACATGAAGTTGGTTGCTGAAGAATGCGTAAAGTATTGAATGCTGACGTACACCGGATAATTTTATTTGAACCACAGACACACACACATATCTATCTATCTCTCTCTCTCTCTCTCTCTCTCTCTCTCTCTCTCTATATATATATATATATATATATATATATATATATATATATATATATATATATATTGCCCTATCTTTCTCTCTCCCCCTCTCTCTCTATATATATGTTGATGAAAGTAACAATTGGAAAGTGAAGGAAAAAATTAGAAAAAAGCAGGTGTTACATCTGGAAAAATCCCATGGGCACGTTTTGATGCATTTCGACGGGTTCCAGCCATCTTTTTCAGGGAAAAAAATGTGCAGGACAGAGAAAATTGTGTTCTATGCTTTTCTCTTGAGTTTTTTCTTCACCTTCTGATTGTAACTTTCATCAACATTCTGTCGGATCACCTCACCTCCACTAAACATATATATATATATATATATATATATATACATAATCTTTATTTCACTGCGCTCTTGAATGTTCTCTCCCAATTTAATTATAATCCTTTCTTACACTGTACTGTATTTTCCCCATTCTCTTGTGTAATCTACTTTGCAACCCAGGTCCTTCCCTCTCTTTATCTATCTACCTCTATTTCCTCTTTTATTCTGTTGTCCTTTCTTTAATAAACACGTACGCCTTTCGACGTCCAAACAATGACCGCCTGCCCCTCTCCACTACCCCTGCATCGCCCATTAGCCACTAAATTACTAAACAAAAACCTTTTTTTTTTACGGAACAAAAAGTTGGCTGAATAATCCTATAAATGATTCAAAGCTTGAATTAGCGGGTCTCATCTTTGCTCTGTTGAAGACAATATGTTCATAAACGATCACTTGCTGAACTAACTGACATCGACTTCATAATAAATTCACTCCCACCAGTAATTCTTTTTGTTCTTAGAAGAAACGATTATGCATTAGAAACCGTCAACTGAAACTGTCACTAAAACTGTCAGGTCTCTCCAGTTTTTAAGTTGGTCAGGCTGGCTGGTTGCCTAGCTGGCTTTGTACGTTCCTATCACATGTACAGGTCGTACCAATGGAGCTAGAGGGATGAAAATTGAAATATTTACCCTTTATCATGCACAGAAAAAAATTTTAATAAAAAAATCCCCTTAGATAGGTTCCTAGTGGAAAAGTTCAGTTTGCAAAGTAAGTTTATGATAAATTGATCACTTAGATCACGGCAGCATTCACGCTTGTTTTTATTCAGATTTTTTCAGCGATCACTGCCCAACGAAAGGCGAGAAAGTGACTTATTCGTTGATCACCTCATTTTTCAATATTTTAGTTGATCATCCTCAACACCCTGCCGGAAGAAGTTGGACGTATGACGGTTCTTTTGAGTGACTAGCCAGACCTGTCTCCTTGCTTTTTATTATCATTTATTTATTTATTATGATGATGATTAGATGCTGTATTGTAATCTAATATTTCTTTTTTGTTGTTATTTGTGTTTTTATTGTTGTTGTTGTTATCATTATTTTTTGTTGTTGTTGTCGATTCATTACGATTGCGAAAACCAGATCAAAAGACATGCATTTGCAAATACGGTTCGGTATCCAATAATCGATTGTTTCTTTTCGTGTATTGAACAAACAGACGGCCGATCCTATCAGAGAGCTTATGTACATAGACTAATAGACAAAGTCATGAAAAAGCCAGTCATCGCGGTGACGTGTGATACTCTTATTGTTATTGGGTTCGATTCTCACGACACTGCTCAAAAGTTAAATGGCCTTGTGCAAGGTAGTGATCGATTCCAGGAAAAATCGATGGGTAGAAATTACAGCCACTTATAAGAGTACATACAAAGAATCTAGAAAGCACCCGGAGATCACACACCTCTACCAGTGTCATTGTCAAGGGGGGTTAATTGTGCATGGATTCGCCTCAAACTTGATCAGTCTCCTCGTAGTCTATTGTTTAACCGTCTACGAAATCGCATTGACATCGATTGAGAACTTTTTGAGATATTGCATGAAGAGTCATGAGTATATACGTAAATATATGGGGGAAATACAAGGAAATATCTGTCAGTCCAGGAAAAATTCTTGGATCCGCCCCCAAAATTGATCACTCCCTCTGTAATATTGAACACCCTTCCACAAAATCTATTCAATTCCAATGAGCACTTATGGGTATATCGTTAGGCATAAATCAAATTTCAGTGATATTATGAGGTTTGGACATTAAAAACTACGACGTAGGGGAGATAATTGTGGACAAACACATCCAAAGATTTAGTAATTTTTTGTAGCCCATTGTCCAACCTTCCCTCATAATGTTATCGGAATTCATTTAGACCTTCGCGTGGACAGACATTAAATTTAAGCGACATTGTGTGGTCAGGACGTATGGCTACGATGTAGGGGTGATAATTTTGTATAAATCTACCTCATTATTTAACCACATCTTCTGTACCCCATTGCCCACCCTCCCACAAAGAACTTTCAGAGATATCGTGTGGAAAGAAGGACAAACGGACGGACAGACAATACATACGCCCTCTCTTCAACTTGGTTGACAGACGTAAATAACTCTGTAACACACACACAAGCACACCTGGAAGTGATGAGTGGAGGGGCCGTTACCGGCAGGATCAAATGAATACAGTGTATTCCGATTAATAGATCCGCATAGGGACCGACGGTTTTGGACCCAAAAACCAGCTGGTCCAATAAAACAAACAATTCATTTTTTTTCATGCTCAAAACACTAAAGATTATCTGAATTCGAAGGAACAACTTGCATAATAACAACAAGTCAAGTCCCTTTTCTTTTCAACCTTTTCTTCCTTTAGAAAATTTGAGTCATGAGCTAAGAATATTTGAAAGAGTTGTTTCGTGAACTGAAAAAAAGATTTTCAGTAACTCTATCGGATTTAGTTTTAAAAAAAAAATGGCAATTCGGTAGCATTGCTGCTTGGTCCAGATAAACGGTGCATTGGTCATAATAAACGAAGCAAATTAGCGATGATTACATACGTTTGAATGAGTTATTACAAGATTGGTCCAATTGTGCAACTGGTCCTAATAATCGATGGTCCTATTAAATAGATTCCACTGAGTTAAAATTGTCCAAATGTTTGTAATGGAGAGCTTTTGGTCATACTGCTGGTCATCATCAAATCCCATAGTGGAAACTGAATTTTTTTCGAATCTTGAATATCATTAACCTCAGAATTAGCCATTGGTACGTTATGGTGACGTCATGCAAGTCACAAGCGAGTGAACTTCCTCACGGGGTGGAATATATCCATCAGTTTTCAAATGCTATCGAAATTCCAGTTCCCAAACTGGAGAAAATCTTGTTTTGTTATGGATTTCTCTATTCTATGACGTATCCATCAGCGTCCGCCAAATAATCCTCAAACAATCGCTTATACTACGCGAAATTACCAGTTTGAAAAGCTTAAGAATCTTGAAGCGCTCACCATGGAATGACAAGCCTGGTTGCCTCAAGAACAAAGTTCATTCCGAATTCTATTCTGGCAGAAGATGATTACTGCAATTTTTTTTTCATTGTATTTAAAACAAATAAAAAAGTACAAAAGTATTTCATTGTAGAAAAAAATTATCTATTGATCAGAATGAAATAAGCCTGAGCGTATCTGTTGGCTGAATTTTGTAAATTGCTTGGTCACAGTTTCGAATCACAGTTGGGGAATATTATTTTTTTTTCTCCCCTAAATTTTTGAAAATTGTTCTTGTTCTTGTTACGGTAAAGAAACAAAGTCAACTCCAGACTTGGACAGGAGTTTGACAATAAAGGAGGAAGGGGAGAGAGGAGGATGCCAATAAAAGATGGGACAGAGAGTAGCGTGTAAAAGAGAAGAAGAAGAAGAAGAAGAAGAAGAAGAAGAAGAAGAAGAAGAAGAAGAAGAAGAAGAAGAAGAAGAAGAGAGAGAGAGAGAGAGAGAGAGAGAGAGAGAGTTGATTTTCTAAATTTAATGTCTGTCAATTTGGAGGGTAATTTATTTATCGGACATTTTATCGCCGTCACATTGTGATTCTCTTTAAAAAAAGCTCTCAGAGAATCTGCCATTGTGTGCCGGTGTGTTCTGCAAAAGGTTCCCCCATTAAAGAATTTCCTTTACTCCTCCGTGGTCTTTCTTTACTCACTTTATATTTTTAAATACTTTCAGTGAAGTACAACATTGATCCTATTTTTTCTCAACAACCGTAGCCACCAAAGGTGGCGAAGGATACTATCTTTTTTTCATATGTGCATATTTTTGTGTTTTTATGTCTTTTTGTGTTCGAGCGTTACTGCGCTCCTGGTCATACCGTTTCGTCTAAAGACTTTGAAATTGTTGAAAAAAGCTTTCTCGACCTTTTTTTAAATCTTATTTTCGTAGCTATTAATAACATCTAGATTCTCCAGAATTTGGATATTTTTACTTTATTTTAGATCTTTTCTGTAGGAATTGATAACTTCAAATTTTTATACTACACTTGTTCAATTATTATCTGTGATTGTAAGTTTTCATTTATTTTTATTAGATAAATTAGAGTGAATTATTGTCTTATTTCTTTGCTATTATTTGCCGTCTTCTTTTCTGTTGTGTGGATCGTAATAAAGAATATTTTCCTGGTGAGAATTGAACTCACGACCACCTGTGACGAAAGTTTGATTATTCTTTACCACTGAGCCACAGGAACTTACCAACGAGTGTCAAATGCCAACCGTCAAACTCATCCCCTACCCACATCTCTTCGGTGCCATCTTTGTTCTTAACTGGTAGTTTTATATCAGTAATCCAATTTCTTTTCATTTTATAAGAGGAAGTAAATTTAATAATCTTAATCAATTAATTCTAGACTTTTATTTAGTTTCATCTTAATTGTTATTGTTTTCAAACGCAACTAAACTCAGGCTGGTTTCCATTCACCAATGAAGTTCAACGTTGTTGTGGCCAAAATACAAGTACAAGGTTTGTTTGTAAAGTATACATTGATTTGATATTAACATGCAGCTCTTTTAGCTCCCTGACCGTCCATGTTTGGCCTCGGACCACTTCCGGCCTTTTCCAAAGATATTTCATAGCATGGACGTGATTGAAGTGAAGACGACCAAGGCAGCTTCTGGTAATCCCAGAAAACGACTATTCTGAAAAGTGGAAGTGAGGCTTTGAGTGTGTGAAGTTCCAAGGGAAGTACTTTGATTTGTCTCCATGGGTATGACAGGCTTTAGAGGATATTCAGTTGATCGGAGTTCAGCGCTGGTTACTCAAGGGAAGAGTTGAAGTAACTTTTAACTTATTGTCTTCACGTGAATCGGAATATCGACTCCTGGTGTTAGAGGGTTAATTCGCCTTCCAGTGATCGTTTCAAATTTGCCGGGATTATATTGAATGGATAAATATGAACAGACGGCGATGTATAGATAAGTGGATAGATAATTATCGACTGAAGATGACAGACATGAAACTGACTGAGGCAGAAAAAGATGCCAAAAGAATGATAGTGGGAGAAAGAGGGGGTGAAAAAAAGTCAGGGGGGAGATAAATGAAAATAGGGGGAAAAAGAACGAGGGGACAGGAAAAAGAACGAGGGATGAGCCAGATGGGAGAAAGAAAGGAAGAAAGAGAATTAAAAGAGGATACATTTCGAACGATAGTCGAGGAAATGGGAGAAGGGGGGAGCTCGACAAGAAAGCTACAGACAGGGGAAGTAAATGGAGAGAGAGAGAGTGGGGAGGAGGAGAAGAAGGGAGAGAGAGGGGAGGAGGAGAAGGGAGAGAAGAGAGAGAGAGAAGGAGAAAGTCCAAGAAAAAAGAAATTGAAATGAAGGATAAGAGAGAGAGAGAGAGGAAGAGAGAGAGAGAGAGAGGAAGAGAGAGAGAGAGAGAGAGAGAGAGAGAGAGAGGGGGGGGGGAGTGAAGAGGAGGAAAGAGTGATTTTAAAATAGATGAGAAGTCATCTTGAAAATTAAAGGGA
>OY735223.1:3185627-3215627 GCA_963457665.1 Thysanoteuthis rhombus
TAGCCGTGACCCCACAGTCTGGAGGTGGGGTTCAATCCTAATCCTCGTGCTGGGTGTTTAGTGGAGAGGCTTTGAGTACTATTTTGAAGTCTTTAGTATGACTTGGTAGTGGATTAAATTACAGCCTACTCAACAGGGGCGAGTACTCTACCACTGAGCCACAGTGACCGCAATGTATTCCTGTAATTTCGTGGTCTTTTGGTCGTTGCGAATAATTGAAACCTCGTTGATCTTTCCACACCATTAAGCACAATGCAACTAGCTGATATACCCGTCTAAAACTGGTTGAATCTTCAATAAGTTCATCTTCACTTTGACCCTTGAAGGGAAAAAAGTTTCCGCTTCACTTTTGACCCTCAATGAATTATATATAAAGATATAAGATGAAAAGATTATGTACATGTATATATATTTAGTGAACAGAATGTAAATGTCCAGTTTAGCTCTCGGGTAAATAGAACCCACCTCTAAAACCTCAAAAAAGATTTTCTCAAAATCTTCAATTTTAAATCCTTACCTTTCGTCCATTGAGCACGTGTGCAGAACTTGGTTGGGCAGCGTCCATGTTAAGGTGGTTTCTGTAGCTTGAAAGACAAACAGACTGTGGCACCTCTAATTTATATATACACAACATCTTTTCTACATATTTTGAAAAAATTAAAAGAATAGAGTCCTTATAACCAGGTTGGGCTTTTTTCTGTCAATTTAATATCCCATTAAATCTATGTGAAAAATGTTATTGCATTATATTTTCATTCTCCTTCTATGAAATTAACAATCCAATGATAATGAATGAAATAAACTACTAGTTAAGCTTTCAACCTACGCTTTATTTCTTTTTTCAACATATGGTGTATGGGAAGAGTTAAGCAAATAGAGTCTTTATCGTCAGGTTGAGCTTTTTTTCGATCAACCAAAAAAAAATCCCTTCCAACTTATGTAGAAAAATGTTATTGCATTTTATTTTTATTTTTCTTCCATGAAATTAATCTCCCAATAATAATGGATGAAATTAACCATTAGTTTTGCTTTTAACTTTTTTTCTCCTTTAAACTCGTAATGATTTTAATGTCCGCAACGTAAGCGTTTGTGAATTCTGAAAGGGAAGGAAATGGTGTTCGTGTGAATTGTACAGAACAAAGATGGCCGCCGATGGAAAGATCAGAAGGAACCTGGACAGAGAGGCAAATTGTTCTTTGTGGACTCACGGTTGTTTAAGGTGGATGTTTTTCAAAGAGAGGTTAATCGCATATTAATACATATTAAACTAGGATGAGAGATTGCAGTGTGTGTTTTGAGGTTGGCGGGAGACGGGTGGGAGGGGGTTGTTGAAAAAAAGGGCGGGAAGTGGGAAGATGTGGCGGGAAATGGGACCGAGCAAAGGAATGAACGTTGAAAGGAAAAGAAAGACAAACAGAGAGAGAGAGGGGGTAGAGGGAGAGAGAGTTAAACAGACAGACAAATACAGAGAGAGAGAGGGAGAAAAAGGCTCAAACGAAAGAAATGATTAAAGAGAGGGTACAGGAGGAGAGGGAGAAGGGGGAGATATGGGAGAGAGAGATAGAGGATGAGAGAGAAAACTTAAATGTTGTTAGGATAATTAGAGAGAGAGAGAGAGTTTGTGAGAGGAGAGGGAAGAGGTGGAGAGAAAGAGAGAGAGAGAGAGAGGGGGAGTGAAAAATGATTTTGGAGATAAATAATTGAAGGTACCACAGGGGGAGAGGTTGTGGGGAGAGACAGAGGCGAAATGATAGAGATGAGGTGAGTGAGAGAGAGAAAAAGAGAAGAAGAGAGAGAAAACTTGAATGATCTTATATGAAAATAATTAAGGCGAGTTTACAGGAGGAGAGACAGAGAGGGGATAGAGAGAGATAGCAAAAATGATATTAGAGGCAAATCATTGAAACTGAAAAGGTGTTAACGAGAAGAGATAGGAGCGAAAGAAGATATTCTGAGAAAAGCGGAGCGGACATTTAGAGCCTTGGGTTATAAGTTATAAAAGAAACAATGAGGCTGAATCGGACAAAGAGATAGAAAAGAGAGAGACAGAGATTGTGCTAGAGATAGAGAGACTTTTTTTCGAGTTACTACCGAAGAATGTTAAGGACCTTTTGTGCCAAATGGCTTTACCCAAAATTTTAAAAAATGATGAGTTTTTAAAAAAGAAATTCCTGGCGGATTGATTTTAATAGTGAAGTGTCCGGTGAGACACGGGAAACTCTGAGTAACTTGACAAATTGACAGATTTTTAATAATAATGATATATATATATATATATATATATATATATATAACAGGAATTACAAGAATAGTGACCCGATGAATATTGATACTTCGTGCCTTTTTCACTGATCAGTAGAATGTTGTTTCATGTGAATTATGAAAACAAAAAGTCCATTTACATTTGAATAACGTATTCTTCAATTATCCAATCAGGTTTGAGTGTCTCTGAAAACGTAACGGTTCTAACCAATAATCACGATGTATGAGATCGAACCATCAGACTTACTACCCTTTCTCCTGAATTACCAACAAATTTTGACTATTCTTTTTTAGATTTAATTTTCTTTTCTCTACGTATACCTATAGTTTATTTTAGTGAGTTTTCACGTATTTTAAAACCATATATCATCTCTTGATACCTTAAAAACTTTTAGCACTAGAATTTAAAACGTTAGATAGAAATTGGTTCACAGAAATCTTCAATTCAACCTTTATTAACACATATTGAAGCAAGTAAATCATAGGGATTTCAAAGAACCTCCGATCCCTTGAGTAAGAGACTGTTCTACGATCTATTTTGATTCAATGGGAAATAGACATAAAATTAAAAAAAAATGTCATGTAATGATTCAAGATTAAAGTATTTAATATTAGAATTATTAACATCTTTATTTTGTTTATTTATTGTGTTCTTTTAAATGTTAATGAAGATTTCCGAATTGTAATTTTCTAAAGCTGAATAATACAAGGAATTATACTGTATATGAAACTTATACGTGGGTACCTCTTGTGAGGCATCAAGTTTGGACTGTACCCTCCTCTGCTCAAAGTTGTACTAATCAGACTGAGTTTTAAGATTAACATGTTATTGTTTACTTGGTAAAATGAAATAAACAGTACGTCTATTCTACTTATTCTGTCCTACTTAACATTTAAATTACTGATTGTAATATTCTCTTAAGAATGTTGAAGGTTTGGACTGATGCATAGTTGTTCATCAATTGATTATATCTCACTGTTTAAATTAGAAAAATCCCGTTTGTTTCATATGCCCAAGTTAAGAATTGTTTTGTTAAGACGTGTTGGTCACTATATTTACATTTTCTGTCTTTTTCTGTTCGTATTTTCACAAATTGATAAAATATATTATAAACTATCTACACCCTAATGGATTAAATACTAAACTGAACAACCCTCACCACACAGAACACTAATACACACAACTCCTACCATTAATATCCTCACACCCACATCTAAGACACATTCAATAATGGAAGCTTCAAAGTCACCTAGACCCATAGGAAAAACTTCACCTTAGCCTGTTATAACCCCTGTCCAAATCATAGCCAAAACATTTTCAGTAACTTTTAAGGTTGATACCTATGTAGCTCCTTGACCCCACCACCCCTCCTTCTACACTATCCCAAACATACCGAAAAATCCACCTCCACAACACTACCCCCTACCTTGACACACTCTGCCCTCCCCAAGACCAACTGCTGCTGCTTTACCAAAATCCCAATACCTGCTGGTCATTCTTACATTCAGTAGGAGGCCTCTAGTAGCCCTGACAAAAAAAACTTACCCACAATGCATAGCCTCTGGCAGTGGACTCTGGTTCCACATGGTACATTTTAATACACACTCACACAACACACACCACTGATGATGGGAAGAATCCCGAAACATGTATGGACTATTGACATACAAGGATTAATAAACCTTACCACCAAAAACTTCACTCCCGAGTCTGTCTCACTCTCTAAAGTACACATTATATATATATATATATATATATATATATATATATATATATAGGCAATACAAAACTGAGTAGAGTTAAGATACACTCCAAAGATTCCTAAACATTTTGCTAAGAGGGGTGGCGTAATATAATTACCTGCAGACAAAAGTGACTGAAAAATATTGAGACCAGCTTTTCGAGTGAATGCAAATGTCAAGATTTCGTACATCATGCAATTGAATGTAGGATTAGAGTATTTGGAGTTCAGTTCAAATAATAAGGATATATAAAAAAAGGTCCCCATAAACGAAAAGTCAATATTGGGCAATGTTTTTCTCCTTTTCGAACAAGATGGCAACATCTCATGGAGAGATTACAAGACAGCACAGTATATTAGAGAAACAGGAAGAATCAGGGATATCATAGAATTCATGTTGCAAGAATACCTGACAGCCACTGGACATTACGACTCACACCGTGAATCTCCAGAGATCATATGCGGAATGGTGGACGACAGAAAATAAGATGTAATGACCAACAAGATAAGTTCAGAAAGTATTGGCTCCGTGATGCCCACAACAGGGAGTCCTGGCGAATCTTTGGGGGAGATTTATATCCAATGACGGTTGCAAAAAGTATTATTATTATTATTATTATTATTATTATTATTATTATTATTATTATCATAATAAAAAATACGAAATTTCAAAGACTAGATTTTATTCATTGTTTCCTATCGTCTTTCTTTCGGCTTTGAACAGGCAGACGATAGTGATTGAACATTCTCGAAGCCGAGGGAGCACTTCCCCCGTTTCATTCTCGAGATCGTCCATAATGCTCGTCCTTTTTTAATATCTTGCTGCCTTCTAACTCACTATTCCCATTTCCTCCCTTACAAACCCCGTTCTATTCCCTGCTAAGCAATGCAAACAGTTGATTGGCTGAAAACTGGCGCCAATTTCACGACAGTTTGTCAGTAATGGCTGACCGTAAACATTCTGGGAATTTCGACTGCCAATTTACGCTCTCCATCTTCTTGTAAAGCGACGCTATCCTTCCTTTAATTCAGGATTTCTCTTTCGTTTTCGTGTGAGCCCTTTTCCTTTTAAATAGTCTGTTAGTTTTTTCATTTCAAAGATTTAACTTTCTTTGTTTTTCTTTTTTGTCTTTTCCGTTTTCCATCTTTCCTAATTCCAACATTTTTTTTTCATTTTCCTCTTTCAATTTTTAAGATTTTTTTCCCGTCTGTATTTCATTCTTGCTTTCATTTTTTCTTTCTTTCATTCGTTGGTTCTTCAATTCTGACCGTATCGTTCTTTTCTCTCTCTTTTCTCACATTTTTATCGTCTTTTCTCTTCCTCATTATTATTGTTTTCTCTCATTGAAGAAAAAAAAGAAAAAAGAAACCGTCAATCTGAACAGTCTCATAGAACTGTCCACTAAGGTTTCTTCAGTTTTGTAGTTGCTCCGGCTTGGTGACTGGCTGGCTATGTAGGTATATATCATTCACACCAATGAAACTAGAATGCTGAAAATTGAAAATTTTACACTAGGAGTTCAGTTGTGAGCGGTTCAATTTCCAATGTAAGTCTATGCTAAATTGGTGCCTTAGTAGGTGTTTGGGAGGACTCACATGCTTTTCGAAAACTGAGACTTATTTAGTGATCACTTTCTAACAAAACGTGAGAAAAGTATCTTATCCATTGATCACCAGTTTTCCAAGTTTTTAACTGATCACCCCAACACGACATACTGCTCAAAGACGTTGGCGGTTTCAATTGAGTGACTAATGATTTTTTAATTTTTGTCTTTTTGTTTTCTGTATTTCTTTTCCATTATTTTTACCTCTGATTCTGTCTTTCTTTTAGCATTCTACCTTTCTCTTGCTCTTCCTTTCAATTCTGACTTTCTCCCTATTTCAGCATTTCTCTATTCCTCCTTGCTCTTTGTTGGTCTGTTAATATCCATCTATCTATTTATCTATCTATCTATACCTATTTATCTCAATGTTCATATCTATCTCCTGGTGTTCATATTCATTTATCTATTCATCTACTTATCTATATCAATCTGTTCGTATCTATCTATCTATCTATCTATCTATCTATCTATCTATCTATCTATCTATCTATCTATCTATCTCAGTCTGTTCATATCTATCTCTCTCTCTCTCTCTCTATCTATCTATCTCAGTCTCTTACTTACTATCTATCTATCTCTATCTATCTATCTGTTCATATCTATCTATCTATCTATCAATCTATCTATCCCTGTCTCTTACTTACTATCTATAGTCTGTTCATATCTATCTATCTATCTATCTATCTATCTATCTATCTTTTTCAATGTATTTATATCTATCTATGTATCCAGTTTCTTTCTTTACTCTATTTTTTCATTTTCTTTTTTCTTTCTCGATTTTTTCCTTCTGTATTTCATTCTCACATTCATTCTTATCTATCTATTCTTATACTCAATCTGTTCATATCTATTTATCAATCTATCTATCTCAATTTTTCATATGTATGTTCATATCTATCTCAGTCTATTCATATCTATCTATCTATCTATCTATCTATCTATCTCATTTCACTCTTGTCTCTCCGTCTCTCTGTCCGCTACTGAACAAAGTCCTCTAACCTATTCCCTTATAGTTTATCCTGAGAGCTAATTAATGTCTTTGATTCCCTCTAAATCTACAATAAATCAATGTTTTCAACAAAACTAAGTAAATATCAATCCTCCATTCTTAGCTCTCCATTCACAATCACTTAGACAACTGAATTTCTCAGATTATGATCTTCTCTCCCTTTTCTGCTTTTTACCAGTGGTCGTTCTGAAGCAGTGGATAGTGTCTAATCTCCTAAAGCCGTGGTTTTGAAACTTTGAAATCTCGAAGACCCTTTCTGTAAACAAAATATTCCGGCAAAATCCTACCTTGATCATTCAACTTTTTGACACTTATTAATGAAGCAGATTAATAAGCACAGATTCACAATGTCTGGTTCAATATCTGACGTGTTAACGTTCAACTTTTAGGCGGTTTCACTGTTAATTTTTCGCATAGAGCATCATGGAGAAAAGTAGGTTGTACAAAAAGAGTTCAGTTCCACCAATTTTACACTCATGGTATTAATCTAAATTTGGAACTGCAGACCCTAAACGTTGTTTGATTGGCCCTCAGGGTTCCAAGGACTCTAGTTTTGAAACCATTGTCTAAACTATAGGTGGTAAGTTTGATCTTTATTTGTTACTAATTGTTATATCAGGTCATTGGGGACACCTTTTATGAAGCAATATTTAGTTAATCTCGAAGGACATTGATAGAGAATTCGATGCTTATCAAGTGATCTACTACTGTGGCTTTTAATTCTTCCTGACTAAGCTGAGCGAATATGTTTGGCTTGATGTGATGACACTTGGGCGTCACAGGTTCTGTCCTCCCTAGGCATCTCCTCACACACACACTCACACAGCAAAGTCTTTTTTAGGGATTCCTTTGTCAGCACCCTTCTCCTTCCTCTCACAATCGAAGCCCAAACACACATCACCAACAAAACGACCAGCCGTGAAAATAAAACACACACAACAAGCCAACCGAACGAGACAGTTGATCCCCATTCACACCCACCCGGGACTCCACCCTGATATCGATTTCAGTCACTTGCTTTTTAAGGGGTGAGGGAGATCGAATTCCTGACCACTCCATCGCATCGACAGGCTTCTCTACAGAACGCACGAACGGTAAGCGTTCCTGGCTTTGATAATTAACCAAACAATTGGGCGTTTGGTCCCATCAGATCAAATAGTGCCTTAATGAAAGTAAAACAATGTGAATGGAGTGGCGGAGGGAGATGCGATTAAATGATGAGTGACTCGGTTTCAATGACCCAATCACTTTTTCCTATTCTTCTTCCTCCTTTTTTTTGTAACGTTTTTTTAAAAAAATTATTTTTTTGCAGTAGCCCTACCCTCCACTACGAAGTTGCGGAAGGGGGGGTATTTACATTAACCTGTATCTGTCCGTCTGTCTTTTCGTCTTACTGTTTACACGATATCTGCAAAAGTTCTCAAGGAATTTCGATTAAATTTTGTTGAAGGGTTGGCCATGCTCTGTGGAGGAGGTGGTGATTAAACATGGGGGCAAAACCAGGAATGTTTCCTCTTTCGATTAAGTTAGTGTACAGCGTTGGCAGAAGTATGCGTTCTCCCCCTCACTCCTTCCTTTCTTCCAATCTTTCCACAACCTTTTTTTCAAATTAAAATCTTTTAACGTAAGGTCATTAGCATCCCCCACGGGATTCAACTAGGAAATTCGACCCCCCGGATGAGGCCTTCTCGTCTAGAACGAGGGGGTTTGAAAGTTGGAACTTTGTAAAAGATAATGGTACAGTAGATTTGTTTTACGAGCTGAAAGACAAAATGCTGCTTTTCAAGGTAAGCAAAAGCCTATCGGAAGATTCAGGAATAGGTAGTTATCCGGGAATATAAACAGCGATTTGATATAAACCGAAAGTAGCCTACCTAGGACAATGTCTTAGTTCTCTTCAGTGTGCTCATGTTAAATATGATTTGTAATTGGAATGAGAGTCCTGAGTGAAGTGATGCCTTGCCAAAAAACCCTGCCGCACAAGACGTGAAGATGGGTTGGCAGGATCATTGGGAATAGGATGGTCACACTCCTCGGGAACGTATATGCTTTTCCCAACTTGTGCAGTAAGGTCCTCTCTTATTGAATGCCTAGTTACATCAAGATTGCACGACCGGTTCTCGGTGTATTCAAAAACTAGTCATAAAATCGTACTAATCGGCCTGCGAAGTGTTTTCATATGAACGCCCAACTTTTTGACGGCAGGCAAAACCTGTGAGCAGATTATGGTTTTTACACGATAATCATTGATCACATTGTTTCATTCGTGTGTTTATTACATTTTGTATAGCATTGATGTCTTCAGAAACAAAAAGGACTTTCAAAATACTTACTTCGAGAAAAATACACAGGTCTGGTGTTTCTCTGAATTTTTGAGATGAGGTATTATTATTATTTCTATTATTATTTGGACTATCCTCATCTACCAGGTGATACCTGATGAAGGCCGTTGAGTAAGACCGGCCGAAACGTTGTATGAAAAACAACCAAGTTGAGGATAGTCCGAATAATGATAGAAATAAATACACAGGTCTGGTTAGTCACTCGATAGAAACCATCAAGTCATTCAAAAATTGGACGATCAATGAATGAGTTACTTCTCTCGCCTTTTGATGGGGATAATCTCTAAAAAGGTCTGAATTTAAAAACAAATAAACGTGATTGCTTGTAAGCTTGAACTAAGGGACCAATTTAGCAGAAACTTACATCGCAAATTGAGCTCCCTAATTAAATCCTATTCAAGGTTTTTTTTTTCAAAAAAACCCGAAGAAATGGTTTTTGCTGGATATATCATTTTCAGCCCTTTAGCGCAGCCTGTATACGTATATGATCCCTGCCATTTAAATTCGAGCATGGTGGCCCCGAGGGGATATCAGTGTTTTGTGTCCCCCATAGAGCAGCTGGTCTCAGTTTGGCCAGGTGATCGGCGACAGAGCGTAGGCTAAGACCTTGCAACGTACGGCACCTGATATTCCTGAAAGGTCACCCATCTGGGTAATGACTGGGCAGGACATCGCTTTACTTCGAGGATCTTACGAGAACCGATGTATCCATCCATTCATATTTAGCCAGCCAGCGAGCCAACTTAAAAACTGTTGTAACCTATGTTGACTGTTTTGGAGACAGTTTTTGTTGACTGTTTCTAACCTAGCAATAAAGATTCTCATTTTCTTGAAACACTCAGGAAATTGATCAGTGCATTTCCGTCAGTGAAGCTAGAATCTTTTTTTTTCTGTTCTGCAATCTCTAAAGTCTTTAGCTTTGGTTGTTTAGTGAGGAAAAATAGTTTTTTTTTTTTTTGCCTATTCGGAGGATCGGTGTGTTGAGAAGGAAGTGTATCGCATGACTCATGTTCTTTCGTTAAGTTCGAACGTATTAAGTACTATCCGGAGGAGTGATTACAGATGCGGCTGTTCTACAACAATCACTCATTTTAGATCACTTAGGAAAATCAGCTTATTTTCGCGCCCAAATGGGGTTTTGGCGGGAAAAATGTTTCATGAAGAAAATCGAATTTCAGGTAGGAAGAAAATTTTTTCTCTTTTGTGTTAGGCTACGAACCTTTTGATATATATATATATATATATATATATATATATATATATATATATATATATATATATATATATATATATGTATGTATATATATATATATATATGTATATATACATATATATATATATACATATATATATATATATATATATATATATATATATATATATATATACAAGGCGTCAACTGAGGTAGATCCACTTTTTATCAACAAAAGTACCACAAAGAAGAGTAAAAATCGGAGCTGAAAAAACGAAAAAGAGAAAACGGAAACAAACCCTTAACGCTGGTTCTAAAAAGAATTCCGTCGAGGTAAATACATAAAATAACATTTTCAACTTTCCTGGAGAAAGCATCTCATTAAATACCAAAGATATGGAGAAGAAAAGAAGGAAACAACGAATCAGGAATAAGTGTATTCCGAAAAGAAAAATGGCAGATGAAACAAAAAAACAAAATGTCGGTGGTAAATGTGGTTTGTAAGAAGCTAAATGCAAAGTGCAGATGAGAAGCGAAGAAGATAAAAGAAACGGAGGAAAAAAAAAATGAAGACATCTTTTGTGTAAATTTTATGAACAATTCAATTGGAATATTTGGAGTTGAGTTGCATGCCGGGAAGGGAGGGGAAAATTAATGGAGGAAGGGAATCGCCATTATTCGATGATGAAGATGGAAAATTGTGGAAGGAAGAAAGAGAAAAAAAAGAAAGACAGAAAGACAAAGGAAGAAAGACAAAAAGATAGAATGATGAAGACGGTAAGGAAGAAAGGCAGAAATGAATGAATAAATGAGTAAATGGTTAAAGGAAGGAAGGAAGAAAGAAAGGAAGAGGCATGAAATGGAGGGAATGAAGAATGAAGAAAACTACAGAAAGAAAAATAGAAATAGGTACAGGGAAAGAATTGCAGTGAAAGAAAAAAAGAAAAGAAACGGATAATAATATTAAGAAGAAGAATAAGATTAGAGACAGGAAGACGTGGGTTGAGGAGGAAGAAAATTAAGGATCGAGAAGAAAAGGAAAATAAAAAGAAAAGGAGGATAAGATTACAGACAGAAAGGGAAAGATTACCGCAGAGCAAGATAGAAAGAAGAAGAAGAAGAAGAAGAAGAAGAAGAAGAAGAAGAAGAAGAAGAAGAAGAAGAAGAAGAAGAAGAAGAAGAAAGAAGGAGAAAGAAGGAGAAAGAGAAGTAGAGAGACAAAAAGAGATGGTGTTGAGGAGGGAGAAGTAGAAGGGTCGAGGAGAAAGAAACAGATGATGATGATGATGGTGATGCAGGTAAAGAAGATGATGGTGATGGTGGAGAAGACGACGATCAGAAACAGGAAGTGACAGACAGAATGGAATGAATGGTGAATGACAATATAGCTGGACATTAACTAATGTCAATGGTGATCAAGTGGTTCTGAATCAATTATTGGTGAACAGGATTCACTCAGATAACAATCGGTGACAAGAACTTTTTTTGAGGATGATTGGAGAAATCCGTAGATATGTGTGCACACGTCGCGACTACTGGATATCTGGTCATTGCTTGGAATTGACGTTCACCAGATATATTAGCGCACAAGATAGTGCAGTGTCGAGTTTGAAGTCTCCTTTGGTTCGACGGTTTTCCAAAAATCTAACAAAAATAGAATAAAAAATAAGTAAGTATAAATCTTTTTTGATCGTTTCTATAAATTAACTTCCTTAACTTCAACTCTTTAGAACAATCTAAATTTAAATACAAAATGTCTGAATTGGCGACGCTGACTAGAAGGAACCGAAATACTTCAAATGCGTATTTTCGTACGATGGACGGACAATTATGGCAGGCTGCTCAACCCACCATAAAGTCTTGCCGCTTCCAAACATGCAACTTTCGTAACAGTCACTGTAATAATAATTGCAAAACGAAAGATGGAAAGAAATAAAAGAGAGAATGAAGTAAAGACAAAACCAAAGCAGGTGGAGGAATAAATAAACTTAGAAATTAATCGAGTAAAGATTTCCATTCATCGAATTTGGCGTCTCGCTATGGAACAGTGGTGAGTAAAATAATTCCACAGACCATTACTATCGTAGAGAACTTGATCCCAACTGGGCGCCTTGTGTCATCCCAAGTTAAGCTTAGTAAATATCAATTAAGATGTCCTACAGTGATGTAAGGGCTCACTAACGAGCCTTGCAGACCATTACAACTGTAATGGGTTCAACCCTCTGTGAATCCTCACTCTGGTGTAATGGATAACAAGCAAGACCATTGCAGACCATTACAACAGTAACGAATTCAATCCTCTTTGGGTAACGCACAAGTGTGCCCTGGTGACAGACTAAGCTAAACGTCGCTAATGTTTGGATGTATAGCCATGGAATAGTAGATAGTAAGCTGATCTTGGGGTTCATTAATACTATAATTAGAATCTAATGGAGAACTCTCAGCTTGTGGTCTTGTGTCAGACGAAACTAACCTTAAGGAAATACTAATCCTCAATCGTAGGAGAGACAGTCTTGTTCCTGCATGGTAAAAATGATTAAAAAAAAAATCAAAACAGAAGAGACAGACAGATCAACGAAAAAGAATTGAGCCCCCTTCACCCCCCCCCAAAAAAGAGAAGAAGACCAAAAGAAGAAGAAGGAAACGAATGAAAGAATAAGAGAAAGAAATTACCAATATGGTTATCAACGACAATAAAAAGGCATTTATGATATTGGAAGCCTCGGTCTGGCTTGCTTTCCCCGGGGGAGCTGTTGAACAAACTTTGGTCATTGATGACGCCCTACCCAGACAATATTACGTCATTTCACTCTTTTCCAACTACATCTCTGTCTCTCTCTCTCTGTCTCTCTCTCTCTCTCTGTCTCTCTCTCTCTCTAACTCTGTGTCGCTTAACAACTGTCTCTGAACGAATTAGAACTTTTAAAAAAATCATCTTCGTGTGAACCCGACATCCACGGCATGATACAGGCTTATGAAGCTTTGCTTGATACTAAATAAAGAAGATTGTTCTGCACCAAACTCATTTATTAGAGGTCTCAGTTATTATTGCAATGGAATCAGGGCTCAGTCTTGTTTTTTTTCTCGTGGAAATCCTGCTTTAATTGACAAAAAATAAAGTTGTATGCGTTGTTTTTTAAAATGTGTGCATCTATGTATGTTCGTTTTCGTTCAAAATTGAAAACTTTTCTTAAGAAAACGAAAAGTTTTCCTCAAAAATTGACTGGCCATAATCCGAAATTCATGGGATTTCACGAACAAATAGAACATTGATCGCGAAAACAAAGAACGGAAAAGACGGACAGTGGCAAGGAATTAGATTAAAATAGAGAAAAGTAATATGAAGAGAGAAAAGTAAGATGACAGTCAATAATGAACGCAAATCATTTTTAGAGCTCTCCTGTAAATGAAAGAAGAAAAAGTGCCAAACGATAAAAAGGAAAGAAAGCAAAAGGGATCTAATGAAATTATTGCCGCCCGTATCTGTTTCGACGTTTGAACGGCATCTTCACTTCTTTGGACAGATAATCGCTTCTTTAGTTTAAACAATATCCAATTCCCTGCCTGCAATCAATCCTTTTCGTCATCCATTTTTTTGTCGACCATTTTTTCCTTCTTTTTTTGCTTCTAACTGTTCACCCTTTCCATTTCATATTTTTTCATTTATTTATTGTATTAGATGCCGTATCGTAAATCATCATTATTTATTTTTGACTCTATTCATCTCAATGTTAATTGTTACCTTTTATGGCTACTAAATTCAGGTTGGGTTCCTTCCACCAGAGAGTGGATAAATTAACAGCGCGGGTCGGAATAAAGAATAGCTTCGAGGTGAGAATCGAACTCACGACCCTCTATGCCGGAGGGCGGCTTGCTTAATGCGTAACTGCTCTCTCCACTGAGCTACTGGAACTAATTAGTAAATTTACTCTTTACTGGAAGGAAATCGACCTGAGTTCAGTTGCGATAAAAAGCGACAACGATTGAAATGAAGGTAAATAGTAGCAACAAAGATTTCAATTTTCGTCTGACATCGAGGCCTGATCTCTTCCTTTCTGTCTGAATGTTTGAGAATTGGGAATACCACTTATTAATAGATCCTTTTAGACTATTGGACTCATGCTTGTTGTTAGTTACGACCAAATCGCGTTGGGTATATCGATTCACGTCCGATAAGCGTTAAGTCAGTTAAGCAACGTAGAGCCTGGATGAAACTGGGGATAATGTAGAGAACCACCCGTGGCGATCCTGTTAATCCCCCAAGAGAGGAGAGCGATCTCTACGCTATGTTCCATGACGTATGCTCCCTCTGGCTGCCCTGGCTGCAAGCGACAAAAAATGAATGAATGTAACGATGTGATAACGTCTGTCTGAATTTTTGAGATGAGGAATTGTCTCTATACATAGATCTGTTAGGGCTATTATCCTTGTCGGCTGTTCTTTTGTGCACTTCTGTCCGTGAGGTGGTAAAGAGATAGGGACAAAGAAAAAAGAATGAATGAAAATGCCGGGAAGAAAAGTGAATTAAAAAAACTGAAAGGAAGACTGGTAGGGAATCGGATATTGTTTAAACTAAAGAAGCGATCATCAGTCTGTAGAACTAAAGATGCCGTTCAAACGTCGGAACAGATACGGGCGGAAATAATTTCATTAAAGCCCTTTTGCTTTCTTTTCTTTTCCATCATTACGTACTTTTTCTTCTCTCACTTGCAGGAGAGCTCCAACGATCTTTCTTTTCTCTTTCCAGTTCGATTCCCTCTTTCTCTCTCCCCTTTATGGCTTCTTTACTTTCTCCGGACAATTCCTACCCCCCTTATCGGACATCTTTTCAGCCTCTCAACTCAACAACAAGAACCATCACTCACTTCTCAAAATTCCCCCTCCCCATCTCCTCCTTCTTCTACTTCTTCTTCTTCGCCACCTTTCCTCCAAATTCTTCTTCCCTTTTTCTCCGAATTCATTTAACGTATTCCTTTTCTCCCCATCTTTCTTTCTTCGTCTCAAACTCTTCACCACCTCCATTTTTGTTTTCAGTATCAAGACCTGATGTCTTCCCTTTTCTCCTTCATGGCTTCTTTACTTTTTTTCTCAAGACGATCCCAACCTTCCCTGTCAGACCCCGGCAACCTCTCTCGTTACCGACAACAACCATCTTTCACTTGTCGAAATTCTTTTCTCTTTCCCATTCTCTAATTCTCCCAGATCTTATCGCACAAGGACCAGCCGTTCGACATATCAGCACCTCCTTGTAGCAATTAGTGATGATTAGGGGGTGCAATTATTCGCATAAGCGTTTGAGGTGAAATGATGCGGCCGGGGAAGGGTGAATGGGATGCAGGGCGGGGGAACTATTTTCAGTGTCAAGTACGCCGCTAATCTGGCCATCTGGGACGGAGCTGTGTGATGGGACTACCTCTTTAAATTACAGATTGTCGTAGATTTATTTGGTTAAACTGTTTAAACTTGTCTCTGTGCCGAGATTGACACCCGAAGAGGGCGACTCACGAGTGAAGAAGCCGGTAAAATCATTACGCTTTAGCCAGCCTCGCTTTCATCTTTTCCTTTCCGACTCATTTTTTTTTCTCTATTTAATCATCCTATTTCTTCTCCAATCTTTTTCTTTTTCCACTTCTTCATCATCATCTCTTTCTTTCTTTTTATCTTCCTTTCACCACTCTTCTTATTATAAGGTAATTTTTCTCTTTCTTTCTCTAATCTTCTTCTTCTTCTTCTTCTTCTTCTTCTTCTTCTTCTTCTTCTTCTTCTTCTTCTTCTTCTTCTTCTTGACGTCTTGGTGTGTGTATGTTTTTTTTTTTGCACGAATTTTTCGTCTCAGATGTGTTTACGCATACATATTTCATTGGTCGATCAGTCAGTTAATAATCGACTTTAAATCTTAAACATCAATTTTCTCAGCTTTTCCAAGTTGGATTCATACGAAACCTGGCCCAAATCTTAAGTTGATTCTTCTTCTTGTTCTTGTTCTTCTTGTTCTTGTTCTTCTTGTTCTTGTTCTTCTTGTTCTTCTTCTTCTTGTTCTTGTTCTTCTTCTTCTTCTTCTTCTTCTTGCACCATCTACTACTACCACAGATGGTGGACTCATCGTTGAACTTTGAGTTCTTGTTTCAAACATATCTGTCTTTTCTCCTACTCCTTTCTATTTCACACTTTTATTACCCTTTCCTTTTCAATTTTCACCATTTTTTCTTTTTTCATTCCCTCTCTCTCTCTCTCTCTCCATCACACGTTCTCTTTCCCCTCTCTTTCTAATATTTATTCTCTTCTTTTCCCTCTTCAAGGATTTTCTGTCAGCCCGATGGCTTCTTTTTTTTTACTTTCCGACTTTTTTAGCCGATTTTTTCTTTTTTCCCTTCCCTCTTGTTTTTGTTCTGTAGCATATACGCTCGATTAATACATACATACATACATACATACATACATACATACATACATACATACATACATGGCCAGCTGGGCAGTCAGGCAGAAAGATCAGCTTAAAATCTGAAGAAACCATTTTAACAGTTTGGGTGACAGTTTTGGTTGGCAGTTTCTAATTGTCAATAATTTTGAGAGGAGTCATGAAAATTCAAAGAATTTTTCGGACAATCGAACTCATTCTTTGGGTTATTTTTGTTGTTTAATCTTGGCTGATCCATTCTTCGGTCTTCCTCAGGTGTATTATTTGGGGGACGTTCTTCCGATAGTGTCAAGTAACGGTAACAAATAAAAAAGTTCTATTTGTATTGAAATCTGTTACTACTATTTACCTTCATTTCAATCGTTTTTGCTTTTTATCGCGACTAAACTCAGATCGGTTTCTTTTCAGTAAAGAGTAAAATTCATTAATTAGTTCCAGTAGCTCAGTGGTGAGAGCAGTTACACATTAAACGAGCTACTCTCTGGCATAGGGGGTTGTGAGTTCGGTTCTCTCTTCGAATCCATTCTTTATTCCGATCTGCAATTACCTAACAAAGAAATGAATTAAAACACGCGTGAGCTTCATTACAAGCATTGCTGTTTGAATGGAATAAATATGTCTGCTGGAATTACTACCAGGTAAAAGAGTCCCCATTTTAACATACGGATACAGACTGTTGAAGATCGTAGAATAGATCGACTGGAACGGTGTATGAACAATACAAAAAACAATAAGAATGGGTTCGATTGTCCCCAAACACTCTTTGTATAAACTGAACAAGTTGAAGAAAGGTGAGTGAAAAACGAAGCAGGAAAAAGTTAATCCTAGGCCTGCCCGACTGTTTACCAAAAACCGTAAGTGATGGGTAGAATAAACAGATTTATGCCTCTCCCAAGGGCATTGATAAAAAGTGAACGCAAAATGTCTCAGCCGGAGTTTGTGCTCAGGTTGCCGATTTCATTTACCATGCTTTCAACCGTTAGGCAATGAACACCTCGTCAAAGAGAAAATAAAAACACTTTCAGAAGGTTATGGTGGAAAAGTTTTGCAAAGCGTACTAGTTGAAGAAACATGCGTAAGTAAGAAAAAGCAGCAGAATTATGACAAATTAGAATAGAATGGAACAAACATAGTTCAAGAAATAACGTTTAAAACAAAAAATGATGTAAGGATGTATTTATTATTGGTTGGAGCGTAAACTAGTAAATGAATTAACAAAGCAATGATGTAGATATTCATTTTGTATTTGGTATTACAGGATATTTTCTTTTATTTAGTCATGAATTTTAATTAAAACTGCTAATTATTTTTTAAAAAATTGCTACGATTTCGGGTATCCGCCAAAACCGGTATTTATCAGCTAAATTTAAGCAAAATCCGGTTAAATCTAGCCGAAAAGGGCTAATTTAGCAACATTGCAATGTGTGCAGAAAGAGAATATCGACTGCAGGTAAAAGCAGAGGGATAAGAAATAGCAGCGAGTTGTCAGAAGAATTTCAGGGTCCAAAGGATGCGAAGCCTTTTGAAAGAGTGAAAGAGGAGGGTGATTGTCGTTGGGAAAGTGGCGAAAGAAGAATTAAACGAATAAAAGAAGTGGCGCTGGAAGGATAGAAAGAAAACATTGGGCCGAGGCGGGAAACGAAGAAGAAGAAGAAGAAGAAGGAGTAAAAAAAATGTTGAAAGTAACTGGATAATGGATGAAAATGCGAAAAGTTGTAATTACGGAATCCATGTTGATTGAGCGAAAACGCGATTACGACTTTAATAATGATTAGAAACGGGAGAAAAACAAACAGAAAAGGCAGGAAGCAGGAAGTAATCAGATTGCATCGCGAAAGGTGGGGGGAAAGAGAAAGTGAAAGTAGGAACGGAAAGTGAAAGTAGAAATCGAGAGTGAAACTAGAAATAAAAGAAGCGGAGAGAAAGAAAAGGCGGGGACAGTGGGATTGCTTTCGGCAGGAGTCACACAGATGGCGGGAAGAGCGGTGTCAAGAGATGCAGAACAAATGTCGTTAAACGTATTAGGTGGAATGTTTACATGTTGGAACACATGACACTGTGTACACATATGAGAGTATACACGTGCATATACACAAATACATTTACTTGAAAATGCTTATGTGTCTATTTTTCAGCGAGTTCTTTTTTACGTACACTAAAGTATATGTAAACTAGTTGATCCCGGTGAAAAATTCATGGAATTGAGAGATGAAACTTCTGAACGCGTTCAAGTTAGGTGTCCATTTTCAAATCGTCGGTAGGAAATGTTTTTATGTGCAAAATTGTAACTTTTAATTCTAAGAGTCCATTGTTACCGTCGGAGAAACAGAAAAGGTAAAATTTTCCAAGACATAAGTGGATTTTTCCACGTACACTAAAAAATATGCAAATATTTTAGAAAGTTTTATTCTTTTTCTTGAGGAAATACAGGTGTCCAACACAATCCAAACGTAGGGTGTTCCTGTAAAAACTGTCCGTAAAATAATAAGCAATTGTTGGAAGGTGAAGAAAACTGGGATGTAGGGAATAATGAGAGAGGAAGAGGAGAGGATCAAACTCACTGTATTTGTGTTGATATGTCGGATGAGCTTGTTGAACTTCACTCTACGGTAGACCTTACATACATTTATTTACTCGCTCAGCTTAGTCTGGCACAAGTCCCCAACAGTGAGGCCCCATTTCAGAATTGAAATCAGTACAAAATTAGTGATATGTGAGACTGGCTTGTTAATTATCGCTTTAAAATAAATTTTCCTCGACATTTACGATGTTGAAAATTTGCAGGACTTTCTATGACACCGGACCACGATAGTAAGGGATCCATTGAAAAACAAAATCTGCTCCAGTTTGGGAACTGGAATCCGTTTATACACGGTAAATATGCAACTTTGGCTAGGACATTATGATTCGCGTGTAAAAACGGGATGTGGGTTCAAAAAGTAAAAAAAAATAACACATTTATAATTATTCTGTCAGATTATATGGTAAGAGCGGTGTCGCGTTAAGAAGGCCTCCCGTTGAACGCAGGTTCGATTCCAGTAGCAGCTGATCTATTTAATTGTTTTTTTCATTCTTATTGTTGAGGCCAACCGGTATATTCGCCGTGTATAAAGGAGATTTCGGTTCAAATGGAGTTTCAAATCAAAATAACACATTTATGATTATGCATATAATGGATAATGATATCCAACAAGATATCAATTTAATTTTGAAAATCTTTTAAATGGTGATTTTTTAAAATCATTGATGACGTGATTTGCTGGTTCATAGCTTCTTCAAATCGTTTTCCCAATGAAAATACAGCTTTTTGTGGTTGTCATGGTATTCTAGTTTTTAAAATCGAATAAAAAAGCTACAAAATTGCGAAACGTGCCATCGGTGATAGAAAAGTACCATTCAAACGATTTTACAAATTATCATTAAATTTATATATATAGTTAATCATAATTTGATAAATCTTTTAAAACGATATTATAGATATATATGCGTGTGGATGCTGCATACTATTTAGACATGTATTGTTATGTGGTTGCGTACCATTTGTAAGATTACATGATTACGATGAACTGCTGTATGATTGTACTTGTGTGCGCTATGCATTTCGACATTTTTGAATGATCATACATGTATGCGCTATACGTTCCGACATATATATGTGGGTACAACTACCCTACTAGATACACATACACATTATTAGATGGATAACTTATAATTGACATAATGATGAAAATTTATAGACAATTAGGAAAACAGATTGGGTAGATAGGTATTTATACACGGACACTCTCTAGAGAATGGCCCGACATTTTCAGCGAGTTGAGAAAAATGGAGGTAAGCCTCTCAGTGGTGGAGTTATGTATGTTGTCAGCAGCCAGGGTGGGACTATATTCATGGTCGTTAGTGGATGGCTAGAAAATGGTTGGTATGAGGGTTGTTCATAGATCTGTCAACATGCTATCTATGTTCAATGAAGGATAGTCACATATGTAATGAGTGGTTGGAGTTTCCTTTCGTTTTTCTGTGTGAGGGGAATTTGTTTCCTGAGTGTGTGTGTATGTGTATCTAGGGGGTAGTTGTAACCACTTATATATGTCGGAATGTATAGCACATACATGTATGATCATTCAAATATGTCAAAAAGCATAGTGCACACAAGTACAGCCGTTCATCGATATAACATGCAACCTTACAAATAGTACGCAACCACATAACAATACATGTCCAATTAGTATGCAGCATGTGCACAATTAAACCCAGATCACACATAATATCCACGCGATACCGGATTACATACATCATCTATCTACATACATGTATCGGAATGCACAACACACATCAGTGCAGCGAAGCGACAGTAGACTCAATACGGTGTATGACTGTATACATAGTATATAACCATACAACAGTGTACATCAATTCAGTTGATATACAATAGTAATCATACCACAGAGTACATCAATTCAGTTACATACATAATCCATGCTTAAACGTATGTGCAGAAATACACACAGGTTTCTACATACGTATCCTCAGACCAACAATGCATGCACCATCCGTTCTAGCATGTGTTCCTGCACAAACTTGCACATGCATGTGAGTGCATATACGACTATTGCGACGTAACTAATTTTCATCTCTCAGTGTAGAGAAGTTTATGATATTATTCTTGCAATGTTTCTTGATATGTTTGAGAAGCTAGGGCGCTGTCTTACGGTATTGTTCGTTGTTGCTTCTATTATCTTATAATTTTGTGGTGTACACGTTTAAAGGGAACATTTGCGTTCGTATTTCCTCCGCTTATCAATATTTCTAGATGCTTCACCGTTGTAGATTCCTAGGCAGTTGTGGCACGGTATTTGGCATATGCTTGCCTCAGGAGGAGAACTGCTCCGTAGTTTCCAGATTATGTCGCTGAGGGCTTTTATGTTTTAGTTGCAATTTATAGGCGCAATTGTGTTTGGCACTTGGCGAGTGTGGTGGTTGCAGGGTTCATTGGTAAGATGATTATCTAACGGTTTTGTTGTTAGTGGGTGTGGTGTTCGTTTTTGATTGGCTTGTTTTAGTGAGGTGAATTTTGTGCGCCTTTCTTTTGGTGTTTTGCATGAACGAATGAAAGTATTGGAGGTTCATGAATGTCTTTATATAATCTACCAGGCTTTACAGCTTTGAACACAGAAAATTTGAAAAATGTTTTTCAAAATTTATCTAATTTCATTCAATTATTTCCAAATATCTGATCACGCAATTTATGTGAGATTTTTCATGTTTCACCCAGAATCAGATATTATGGTACTATGAGAGTTGTTTTTCTTTTTGAAATGATCAGTTGTATACCATGTTACCGTTTCGGAGATTTAGAATCGAGAGGTTCTATTAGACTGACTCCCTAGCAATGTTGATAAAAAACACTTCGCCTTAAGCTTTTATTTTAATATCTAAGTCTGAAGCGAAAGATCCTATCTCGTGGTACTAGATGGGATAATGAATTGTCCATAGTCACACTGAAGAGTTGTAATGCAAAGAAACAGCTGTCTGTGCATGACACAATTATTTATTTATGTATACATATTCACGTCAATGTATGTACAAGTTTGCATAGAAGAGCACAGGATCGATTCCTACAGGAATACCAATAATCTGATTAGAATTTTAAAAAAATCTATTTTAAAGTAACTTTCTCCAATAAGATGACTAACACTCAACTTAGAGACTGAGTACGTAAAGTGAGTTTTGATATATATATATATATATATATATATATATATATATATATATATATATATATATATATATAGCTGAAACTGGTCTCATTTTCTGAAACCTAAGGAATAAAGTTTTAGTAAAACGCAAAAGGAGAAGTGGTATTCAAACGTAGTGAAATGTCACTCACAGACTAACCACAATCTGACCGAACTTCAACCACACGAAATGACGGAAAAGGTTCACCAGGCGAACAATGGACTCTGTCGACGAACCATTGATGATGCATCTGAGGTGACTTGTCTGTCTTGAAGTTCATGACAGCAAAAATTGATAAAAGATTTTTCGATATTAAACGTGCCAAAATTTGAGGGTACAACCTATGAATGACTCACGGTTTCTTTAATGATGAATGATGAATACGCTGCCGTCCAAAAATAAGTATACCCTATGCAAAAAAAAAAAAAAAAATTTTGCAACCCAATTCCCATGCTGTATAGTTCAGTCATAAATAATAACTGATAGTATCGTTTAGATCAAATATTCCATTAGAAATAATAAAATATTTCTGTGTTTGGTTTAGAAGAAAATTAACTTTCTACAAAAAAGTGGTTATTGTTTACTCATTTATGGGCGACACTGTATACATATATATATATATATATATATATATATATATATATATATATATATATATATATATATAATCACGTTGTCATTCAAAACTCACTTGAAGCAATCATGCATGCATATACATATATATATATATATATATATATATATATATATATATATATATATATATACATATATATGTATGTACATGTATATATATATACATATTTCTATATTTACTTTATTTTCCAATTCGATAAATATGCGGTTAACAATAAATGACTATGAAAAGATTCGATTTGGTGAAAAAATTTTACCATCTAGAAAAACTTCTAAATTTGTTTTGCCTATGAGAATAAACACAAATAATTATATCAAAATATTCCCCGGAGAATTTTGCCGCGAACTTTTTTTTTTTCGACAAATCGAATGAATAAAAAAAAAACTTTTTTATTTTTTTACTTTTCCAAATCTTTATATTCAATTTTCATAAATTGTGTTTTGCATTCCGTAAGAACGAACTATTCAGTGAATTGAAAAAAAACAAAAACAAATCACTGCACTTGGAAACGCGAATTTTCTGATTTTAGACCGATTAAAGATTTGTCGCGAATGAATAGAAAAACTGAAAATTATTAATCCATTTTCGTCTCTTGTTATTACTTTGTTACAAGTTATTATCTTGTTATTACTTCTGTAAGCATCTTGCTCCCCTTTCCCCATTCCCCACATCTTCTTTGTCTTCACCCTCCCCCTCACCAAACATCATCACCATCTTAATCGGCATCTTCATTGTTTGTGTGTTTTGTCGAACTCCTGTCCAAACCTGGAGTTGATTCTACCGTAACAAGAACAACAAGAACAATCCACGCCAAACTTAAGGGGATTAAAATTAACATTCTTCTTGCGTGATTTGAAATCACGACCAACTGATTGGTAGGCAGCTCTCTTACCGACTGAGTTAAATTGACAAGTCTTACATATCTCCCACGGAAAGACTCGTTCCCTGAGTTGACAAATACATATAATTACCATTTTTCTGTCGTCATTTGGAATCATGTGATTTGTAGATGGCTCTCTTAGCGACTGAGCCAAACTGACAAGACCTACATATCTGCTAAAATTTGTTATACAAATATGCAAGGGCCTATTTCATTTTAAAAGATAAATACAGCTATACTACTCATATCTCTCTATATATATATAATGATTAATAATTATGTCATCCACAGACAGCTGTCCCGTTGCATTAGAACTATTCAGTGTGGCTATAGACTATCCAATATGTCATCCAGTACTACGAGGTAGGATCGAAACCTTCGCCTCAAAGCCAGAGGCTGGCTTTTTACCCCAACTCAACAATGAACTGGACGTTCAGGAGGACCGAATTTAAGCGATATATTTACTTACGCACAATTCCCCATCCATCAGAGTGCTCCATTCCAGAGCTGGAAGACTATATATATATATTACAAAAATTGCAGTCTTCAGCCGTAACAGTAATAGGAGTAGAGTTTGACCCTGAAGCTGATAGAGTCGCTGTTTTTGTGTTTCTCTTGTCATAACAATTATTTTTTTCATCCAAAAGTAACTAATGGCTGTCGCCAAAATAGTGAAATGCAGTAGCAGTTAACTATAATTCTAGAAATCAATCCTTTTCCTTTTTTTGTTCTTTAAATGGATTTGCCAGATTAAAGGGGTTCCCAGATCAACTAGAATTAATGCCTACGGGACCATGGAACTAGAGTTAATACCTTTAGGATCATAATCGTCGATAAGCGTTAATCAAAGCGGTGTAAAAACAGAACGAGAACCTAAAGACAGGATTTAGGTAACGAGATCTAAGCCGGAGGAGAGAATTACGTTAAAAAATTACCTCTTTTAATCCGGACAAAATCACAAGCGGTGACTCGAATATTTCACAGATCTTGCATTAGTTCACTGAGTGGCTACAGTGTTATTACAATGAAGGGTAGTTTCGAAGGTTTGAGAAATGCCATGGAATCTCTATGCGTAACAGAATCAACAACTTGATCCTTATATGTATTGGTGTGAGGTTATTAAAGTCAAGGATTTTATTCTGTGATGTATTGTGCAAAAGACAAAAGCGTTTATACGAAGTCAGCCGTCATTTTGAAAGAAAAAGCAAACAATAACCATCATCAGGGTGCGCTGCTGACCTGGATCCGCATCTAGATATAATTAGTAGAGACGACTTCATACATGTACCAAGTTTCATGTTTTAACCATGAAGTACACATTCCTGTCCCAAATCCTTCCTTAACAACCTCAGAGTTATGCATAGAAATTCCATGACGTTTCTCAAACCTTCGGAACCGTCCTTCATTGCAAGCCACCCGGGGGTACTGCTGACCTGGATCCACTAAAAATCATCAGTAGGGTCAACTACACATATCCACAAAGTTTCATGCTTTTGATTCAAAGTGCACATTTTTTTTAGCTTATCTGCCCGCTATGAAATACGTAGTCCGTGAACCACAAAGGTTCTGCCAAGGATTTGCCCAAATTTGCAAAACCTATGAATTATGAGAATTGCAGCCTCAAAAAAAGTATAAAATGCGGATGAAAACATTTTATATTTGGCGATGCACACTTCATCAGATACAAATATTCAATTATTTCACCTGTATCTTTTGATTTTATTAATAAACTATATCGTTTAATCTATTGCATTTAACCATTAAATTAGAAAACGTCGCCTCAAATTGTCAACATATTCTCTTCAGTTTTCAAGCAATTCTGACTGGCTGGTTATGTATGTATATATCACACATAGATTACGTGCCAATAGACTATGCAGTGCTTTTCGGCCTCTTCCCTTGATACTAACCCCAAATGCAATCGAAAGAGACTTAGAAAGAACCATAAAACTTGTTAACAGAAATAATGTATAAATACAAATCTTTTTTTCCTTTATTGAAAAATCTATACCATTTCATGGAAGACTAACAGAATAAAGTAGAATCCTGTTGAATCTCATGAAGTATCTGAATCTTATTTCGATCAAAGAATAAGAATCTGGAGATTTATGAAATTTTGAAATTTTTGTCAAAATCGGAATTTTTTACGTGAGATTGATATGTTTTTATCTAATATTTGAAGTCTACCATCTAGCTTCTCCGTCAAACTTTCCTGATGAACCCTAATATTCTTTCTCTTCACGAACCCAGATTTATTTTGCGAACCTTTTGTGTTGGTGACTACTGAGCTAGAGGGTTGAAAATTTCAACATATACACCTTATTGTGTCTCGAGAAAATGGATTTTGTTCTTTTGAAAAATAAACTCATTTAAAACTAATGTCGGGCAGAGGGGGGCTATAAGTTTTATTAGGGAGTTTAATTTACAATGTAAGTATAAAATGGGAAAGTATATGATAAATGAATAAGTTACTTCTCTTGTCTTTTGTCGAGCTATGATCACTAAAATGATCTGATTTTTCAGGAAAATATCGTGAATGCTGCTGGACACAAACTTACGTTGTAAGTTAAATCCCCACTAAAACCTATCAGGAGTGGGGACAAAAAATTTTCTGGACATATCCAGGCGTACATGTTTCAGCCTTCTAGCTCCATTGATGCAGTCATAGCCAGCCAGCCAAACCTTGAAAACTAAAGAAACCTAGAAGCCGAAAGACTTGGAAACTTAAATATTCATTTCTTGCCATTCCTCAATAAATAGTTTCTTTTGCAATGTTAGTTTATGCTAAAGCTTGAATGCTTTCGAACACAGAAGATTGTGTCTGAAAGCATTCAAGCTTACTTTTCTTCTTTGAAATTCTGACTTTTCCATTGATCACCGAACAACAAAAGGCGTGAAAAGTAACTTATTCATTGATCACCCCTTTGTCCATTGTTTCTTTTTATCACCCCGAACACGGCATGCTGCCAAAAGACGTTGGTCACGTGACGGTTTCTATTGAGTGACCAACCACTTTTCTTCTTTCGTGACCAAACAAGACACATATTTTGTGGAAACAGGATTCATTCAAATTTTCTATTTGCATTCGCAGGCATGAACTTAGAGACAATCCAATCATCTCAGATGTCTCATCAATGAACCGACGACAGTGTACATCGACCGCGTGGCGAACTTTTTCTTGAGGATTCTGTCATTTCGACTTTTTGAGAGATCGGACAGATCGTGATGGGTCTTGAAGTGACATTTCATCACGTTTGTAGATGCAGATATCACTCGGACACTTGTATTTTATCTAAAGATCATTCTATAAAAGCCTCTCGAAGCTTTACAACAGATTCAGCTGAAGTCTTCCCCCAGCCAAAGAAGGAAAAACTTCACGAACGCTTTCTCATCATGATCATGATCATGATCATGATCATGATCATGATCATCATCATCATTTTAGTGTCTATCATTCAACATAGATCTTCCCCCAGACGCACCGGACCTCCCAATCGTGGGCGTTGCAGAGCCAGTACTTTCTGAATTTATTCTAGTTCGTCAAGCCATCTTAATTTCTATCGGTCTCAATTTCACATATGATCTCTGTGGATTCACGTTGTGAGCCATGATGTCAAGCGGCTGTCTGGCATTCTTGCAACATAACCAGCACATTAGTTGAACCCAAGTGGTTTCTATGATAAATCTGACTCTTGTCTTTTCTGTAATATACTCTGCTGTCTTGTGATCTCTCCATATGAAGTAAGCATGATTCTCTTCTATATACGTTCCATGGTTCTCTCTTTGAGGGTCAATCTGTTGGTTAGGTTCCATGTTTAAGCCCCATGGGTGAATCACCAAATGAAAGAAAAAAAAAATAATTGAAAATAGGCCACTGGAAACAAATCAGTCAATCCAGAACCTCCCAAGTTGGCAAACTTTCTCAGAATAGTGTCGACTCGTGGCACTTTGCGGTGCTATGAGCAATTACATCCAGCTTACGCACCATGTTTTTAACTAGTTGATGGGACTCCAGAGATGTTCTTCGCATATTAATCTCCGAAAATTTGGGAAAAAAATAAATAAATATGGGGTCTGCGTTCGCATCCCTCCCCCGATGCTAATGATTTGTTGTATCTATCTATATCATACGAAGAGTTTGATTCTGTTTCTCCGTATGTAGACTTCAAGTAGCCTAAATAGTGCATTGTAACCAGTGGTAAAGAATTAAGCATCTAAAAAAAACAACAATATTGATCTCTTAATAGTACCAAAGGATCCATTTAAACTTTATGCTGGAACTGGTTGGAAATCCCACCCAAAGGGTAGGTATTTCAGCTTGCAAAAAGAATCCAAGAAAATATAACTTTTCACTCCACAAATATCGGCTTCCGCAGTCAGACTCGTGGATTCGTCGAGACGGCCATCATCTCACCACATCAGACCGGACAATAGATAATTCGAGGACTGACCAACCAAAACAACGGGCGATGCCTTTAGACGAACGGCTGACATTTTCGGACGGTGGTCACTCATCTTACAAAAAAAACAAAACGAAAAGAGAGAAGAAAAGAAAAATGGCCACTGGCCATATTCTTTGGTGAAAGCTAAAAGTTCATCCTGATCAAATGCTAATAGTCGGAGATGGTCATTATGGTGTGGTCGTAGAGCAGCAGCGGTCAGTTGATGAGTAAGGAGACGTCTGGACAAGGTCGTGTGGCAATTGACCTTTCCCTGGCCACATCTTTCCTAACAACTAATTTTTCCAGCAGGATAGCTACAACATTTCCCGAGCAAGTTAAAAATTAGAGCGAGCAAATTAAAGAATTGAATGTGCAAATTAAAAAATGTAGCGAGCAAATTAAAAGATTAAGCAAGCAAATTGAAAACGACGATAAGAAAACTGAATCGATGAGCATGAATAATCAAATAATTACATTTGCTGCTTCAATAGCTGAAAACGTTAAATTTTAGAAATTGATTTAGTTGAAATTTATCACTAAAAAATCACAGATCTTCTCAGTTAGATTTAAGATATGAGCCTATTAGCATCTATCTAGGTAGGTTTATAACTTTGAGATGAGCAATATTGCATCGTAGCGTTAGCTTCAAAGATAGGAGGTACAGATTGGATTGTCTGAACACAATTAGGAAGATATCTCGTTCTTGGGCATTTTTTTCAAAGTGTACCCGTGAATACTGTCAAGGTATTTTACTAAAAGATGCAGGTCAACTTCACACGAATTGGACTAAAAACAATCTCGGCAAGTCCAAAATCAGAGGGAAAAAAGTCTATAATAATGGATAAAAGGGAGGTTTTGAAAATAGCCTAAATATGATTCTACAAAAAACCCTGTTTAGTCTTATGTCAGTGACCTTAAAAGCCTACATTGTGGTGCATGCCACATTTGAACATTGTGAAATTTTCCCTTCGAGTAAATAAGAACGTGCAGCATATCACTGATCTGACAGTTTATTATGATCACATGATTACATTAAAATAACTGTTCAACAGCTAAGCAAACAAAACAATTGAAATGAAATTGTTGATCAAGCTTAAGTTAAACTACACACACACATACGTATATATATATATATATATATATATATATATATATATATATACATAAATTGTGTCATCCACGAAGAGCTGTTACGTTGTATTACAACTCTTCAGTGTGGCTATAGGCTTGATATCTAGCTTCGGACCCAAAGGCAGATGCTCTACCCCTGCCCTACGTAGAACTGGGCAGTCAGTAGGACCGAATTAGGCGATTTATTTACAAAATCATGATTCCCCATCCACCAGAGTACTCGATCTCAGAGAAGGAAGAGCGTTGCATATTTGCTATTGTAGATGAGTACCCTACCTAAGTGTACTCAACCCTATATTATTATTATTATTATTATTATTATTATTATTATTATTATTATTATTATCATCATCATCATTATTATTATTATCATTATTATAATTATTATTAAGAAATGGATATATAATCCGACAAAAATAATCATAAATGCGTTATATTCCTTTGAACTCTATGTGAAATGATCTCCCATTATTACACGATGAATGAATCATTTGGCTTACATAGAAAAGGCAATTAAAGAGAATGAGTATATCTCTGAATTTTTGAGATGGGGTATTCTTATTATTTCTATTGATATTCGGACCATCCTCATCTTGGTT
>OY735223.1:3220627-3223127 GCA_963457665.1 Thysanoteuthis rhombus
ATAAGTGCAACATCATTATTAACGCTATAAACATTAAAAAAAAACTTAATATATCTTTCATGATATTACTTTTATAAGAATATTCACTCCAATGGTATCCGGCGGCTATATTATCGAGTGACCACAAGTCTCTTCAACATTCAACGGCTAGATTATCAAGTGACCACAAGTCTCTTGAACATTTAACGGCTTGAGTATCAAGGTGATCACAAGTCTCTATAACATTCATAATTTTCTTTTCAGGAATTCTTGTCTTAAAATTCCAATTCATCTAATAATCAAACTTAAGTCCAAGTCTGGAGTTGACTTTGTTTTCCCTACTCTATTCATAACAGCAACAACAACAACCTGACTGCAACTAATAGATACTTGGCATATTTTCTAAATTTCTAATTTTGAACGCAGAACGTTATACATATCATTTTTTCATAAACTCAAATCCAGAACGCTGGAAAAGATACAACGTGCGAAAACAAGGTATATATAAAATCACGTACTGATATTTTCAATTAGATCTCGCTTGAAGATCACTGACATCATATCACCGTTATCACCATAAACCTGCCAAAAATATAGTACAACTTTTAAATATTCTGAGACCGGTGTGGGTAATTACAGCCCGACAATTCGCACTTTTCTCCGACAGTTCGAATACGTATTCTGAGTATGATTTACTTAATTACCGCCTGGCTAACTCGGCCACTTCTAGCCCAGCTGAAGACGATTGCTGCAACTTTTGTATAATGCTCTTCCAACTTAGGAATAGAGCACTCTGGTGGATGGGGAATTATGCATGAGTAAATATAACTTACTGACCGTCCAGTTCTGCGTAGGGCAGAGGTAAAATGCCGACCTCTGGGTCTAAAGCGAAAGTTTCGATCCTACCTTGTGGTACTGGATGGGATAACGGATAGTCAATAGCCACACTGAAGAGTTGTAATACAACGAAACAGCTCTCAGTGGATGAAACAATTATTCAATTAATATATATATATATATATATATATATATATATATATATATATATATATATATATATATATATATATATATACTACCCCTTCCTTACGCAGAACTGGACGGTCAGCAGGACCGAATTAAGCAATATATTTACTTATGTATATATAATAATAAATTCGTAGATATATTCAACTTGCCAGTTTGGCACAGTTGGAAAGAGAGCCACCTAGCAATCATTTCTTCGTGATTTCTAGTCATGTTGGGGAAATGATTTTATCTCTAGGCTTTGGTTTAACATGTCGGGATAGTCAAAGAAAGTTTATTCCCCTAAATTAGGCGTGGATTGTTCCATTTTTCTTCGTCAAGGAGGAGGGTTAAAGTCAACCCCACCTTGGACAGGAGTTTGACAACAATCCTCCCCAAATTTAGGGCAAATCTTGAGTAAACCTTCGTTAGTCTGTGCTGTCACGTTAAACCAACAGATCGGTAAGTAGTAAACTTAACTAACATTTTGAAGTTGGTGTATCTAAACCAACAAGTTGTAACGCCCAACAGCCTTTTTTACGCATTCTTAATCCAGTGTACCTAATTGCAGCCTGACAACGACTGGCACCATCTGATAGTCTCTGTAATAAGCATTCTGGCTACGGTGCATTTAATTACCACCCTTCACTGTAGAGCAATATGAGTGCTGCTAATTACTGTATTTTCCGGCATATAAGGCGCACGACCTTCTAAGATGCACCCCAATTTTTGCTGGCATTTTCTCAAAAGAAATAAAAAAAAACAACATTTTCCCCCTGATCTTCATAGCCCTCCACACCATAGGCTTATTTAAGTTTGCTCTTATCTATACAAATCTATATAAACCCCCACAGTGGCTGTCTGTTTACATTATTCGCAGTAAGAGCAGTAACGTTAGTTAACAACTGATAAAGCGTTCACTTCCCGAGGCGTAACTTTACCAAAAAAGCGCACTTTATATGCTGTAAAATACGGTAGAACCCGACAACGATTCGTGCCGTCCCGTGGTCTTTTGAATTTTTTATTTTTTTATTTGTTACACTTTGCAGTCGCGGTAAATTATTATCGCCCAGCAGAAATCCACACCGACCGACAGCCGTCATAATCAACTGGATTTCAGGGTACCTTATCACAGCCCAACACGACCCATCGCTTTCGAAAAGTCTTGTAAATCTTTCCGAGTTTAGTGTGCGAAATTACAGCCCGACAATTCACACCATTCTCCGGCAGTTTTCCTATGTGTTCTTAGTATGATGTACCTAATTACCACCCGACAAAACCCTTTTTTTTTTAGTTTTCTCGCCCTATTGTATTAGCCACTGCTACAGCGCTTAGCATCCTTTTGTCTTAGTATAATGATCTTATTCAGAAAGTACTGGCTCCGCGACGCCCATGATAGAGAAGTGTAGCAAATCCTGGGGAAGGTCTATGTCCAACGACGAACGTTAAAAAACTGATGATGATGATGATGATGATGATGATGATGATGATGATGATGATGATGATGAAAGATCTT
>OY735223.1:3243127-3280627 GCA_963457665.1 Thysanoteuthis rhombus
CAATCACTTCCGTGTCCTACTGTCAAACATTTCACCAATCTTCGTAGAAATTCATTGAGAACTGAAGAAGATATCGTGTGGACCGACTTTAGCGTATACATAAATATATGAAAAAAAAACCCTGAAAAATATCTCATTTTCCATAAATTTTCATTGGAATTCATTGAGTACTTTCAGAGATATCGTGGAGAGGCAGGTGCAAAGACGCAGATGAAAAGACGCGATCGAATACATATACTTCATTAGCAATGGTTAAAGAAAACTGTCTTTAAGGACATCACAAAAGAGGTTTGGAGAACAGTAAATTGGTGATAGGCAAGAAAAGTCTATTAACCAACGTGGAAATATTTGATGAAGCTGTTGCGAACATAAACAGAGAGAAAAGATGCAGAATATTAAGAACAATGGCTAAAGATATGAAAGCAACCAGACGACCACTTTTAACGCCATGAAGAAAAACGTGTAAGTTAGACGGAGAAGGACACGGGAACTGATTTTTCGACAGTAATTTTAGTGATAAATGCAGAGCTAATTCTTGGGATAGAGGTCGGGTCCTTTTGAAAGTACTCAACCAGCATGAAAAAACATGAAAACGGGGGAGGTGAGCAATATTTTGGGCAAGTATTGTAGGCAGTAAAATCATATGTCCCAAGTTAATGATGGTGACAAGATGAACGCAGCAAATTATTGTTAGGTTTTAGCCGTTTTTTGAGTTGCACAAGAGAAAATAAAGATTGTCAGAGCTACAAGAGTGTATTCATGCTAACCGATGCTTCTTCACATTCTTCAAAGCTGACTATTGCCAACCATGCCAAAGAAGGTTTTCAAAGAAACCAAATTAATAGAATGGACCTCAGATTCTACAGATATGAACCCAATAGAAAACTTGCGGTCGATCATTAAAAGAGATGTCTACGAGAGTGGGGAAACGAAGATCACTGGGAAAGCCATAAAAACTGCTGCAAGTAATGTTAAAGCCGAACCAGTAGAAAAGTTGAGAACATAAAAAGATGGAAGACTGGTGAAGGTTATTGAATGTCGAGAGCCTCGTATTAAGTAAAATTATGAAATAATAATTTATCCACGTATATGGGGTAATATGTTAATAAAATATACGTTTCCGTGGTCTATATCTTTTGAATTTACTTATAAATAAACATTTATATTGCACATAGTTAGATTGCATAATGAGACCTGACATCCCAAAATAAGTTATCAATTATTCAATAAGGATAGATATTATAAGTTGAAACTTACACTCATTTTGAATATGTAAAGAAAACTAGGAGTGACAAAATGATAACGCAGAAAAATTATTAGAATGTGTATAGTTTACAAAGAGTCTTAGATATCGGAATTGGATTGTGAAAAACTATGTTTTCTGATTGTATATGTTTACAATACCAAATTACTTTTTTAAGCATAGAAAAATATATTGGAGAAAAGTATGTCATACACTATGTAATAAGTGGCTTCCTCTGGAATGGAAATTAAATCACCGTTGCCCTTCATATAGATGTATAAGTATTTCTTGAAGATTAAACCTACATCTGTTGGTCAACGACAATGTTATTGTGAAAACATTAACTTACATGATAAAATTTGACATAGTCCTAGTAGATTAGAACTACAAAAAGCCTGTAAGAATATCATACGCAGGTACATATCTATTGATGTGATAAACATAGAAAAAACTAATATAAAAATCATATTGCTATTAATAATGCTCGTCCCCTCCCCCAATGCCCTATTAAACAAATCCAGACAAATTTCAAAGGTCAAATTTTAAGCAAAACCGTGGATCAACGAAAGAGTTGTGTCAAGTTGAAAATCATGCGCGACGGGGAGGGCTGAGGGCAATATTTGATTTCAAACAAAATATATTCACCAGTTATTTCTATTATTATTCGGACTATCTCATCTTGGTTGTTTTTCATACAACGTTTCGACTGTTGTACTCTACGGCCTTCATCAGGTATCATCTGGTAGGTGTGGGGAAGTAACGAACCAAACCCTTTATTTAAACGACGGGGGTATATTGACCGCACTCCCCTCTTAGCATTAGTAGTATCATTACTGCAAGTAATCTGATGGTTCTAGGTTCAATCCCAGTGTGAGACAATAATAATATTACTAATGCTAAGAGGGGAGTGAGGTCAATATACCCCTGTCGGTTAAATAAAGGGTTCGGTTCGTTACTTCCCCACACCTACCAGATGATACCTGATGAAGGCCGTTGATTACAACGGCCGAAACGTTGTATGGAAAACAACCAAGATGAGGATATTCCGAATAATAATAATAGAAATAATGATAATACCTCATCTCAAAAATTCTGAGATATGATATTCACCTGTTATTGAAAAGAAACCTGTTATTGTTTTACAATCATAATTTCTCACGGTTGAAGTGAACGAATAAAGACGGGGTTATTTATTGAGATCTCTTTGAAACAGGGTATTTTACAAAAGAGCAACAGTTTGATAAAGAGAAAGATTTGGTATATCTCTGAATTTTTGAGATGAGGTATTATTATTATTTCTATTGATATTCGGACCATCCTCATCTTGGTTGTTTTTCATACAACGTTTCGGCCGTTCAATATACCCCCGTCGGATAAATAAAGGGTTCGGTTCGTTACTTCCCCACATCTACCAGATGATACCTGACGAAGGCCGTAGAGTGAAACGGCCGAAACGTTGTATGAAAAACAACCAAGATGAGGATAGTCCAAATATCAATAGAAATAATTAAAGAAAGATTTATAGAGGATGACTTGAGAGAAAGTGTTTTGGAAAAACCGATTTTGATAACAATAACCGTTTCCCGAAACTATCTTTGGTTATAATAGGTGGCTTCCTCTGGAATGGACATTAAATTACCGTTTCCCCTCAATGGTAAACCCGACCAATCAGCCTAGTGGGCAACATATTCTTGTATTTTTGCTCGTATTTGTGTGTGTACTTGTATTTGTTATGTATGTGTGTGTGTCTCCGGTCACTCCTGGTCACATCATGAGTACACCACTGGGCACAATCTAAGATTGTTTTTTTTTTCCTTTTCAAGTGCTTTCTGGGGTTTCTGTGATCATTTTGGACCAGTTGTGCCCAAAATCCATGCTAGTATTTTTCAAAGATAATTTTAGATAGGAGATGATTTTTAAAAGATGATTTTAGATATCTATCAAGGTAATTATTTCCAGTACACGTGTGGGCCACGATGATTCATTTACGCGTGGTACGGATATATCTTTGCGGCCCCTTATGGTGAAATAACAATAAATAGTAATAATTCCGCCTTAAGTGCTTCAGACTCACCGGCCGTCGGTTTGCAAGACAGAAGAAGGTTTTCAGTGAGAGTTTAACGAAATATGTCCCCAAAACTTTTTTTCTAACTACACTCCACTAATAGAACATATATTTCATCAGCGCCACCTCACCGTAAAGTCAGTCCAGAATGATAGATTATATACACTAAGCATCTCCTGAATAGGGTTCGACAACCTTTTAGTCTCAGCGGACCAGATCGCATATCAATGACGGACGATGGGTCAGATGGATGCCATAAATAAGATTGACAGATAAGAACTATTCATTTAGATACACCCAGCTATATTTCGCCTGAAATCAAT
Organism: Thysanoteuthis rhombus; assembly: GCA_963457665.1. Lineage (NCBI taxonomy): Eukaryota > Metazoa > Mollusca > Cephalopoda > Oegopsida > Thysanoteuthidae > Thysanoteuthis > Thysanoteuthis major. Next base: position 3,246,759 of record OY735223.1, read on the forward strand.
GAATAACCCATGCGAGGAAATCATTCATGCTTAACCAAATATGTCAATCAGTAATCAATGAACCCAGTTTGGTGGCAACGAATTCCAATTGGGCATCTTTGAATCTATTGAAAAAAGATTCATAGAATCTTTATAACATAATTATGTAAAAAGGCATATTATCCCCAAATTTGCCCGCTGGCCGTAGGTTGCCTACCCCTGCTCTAAACTGATGAGATTTTGGCTAAAACGCAAGGCGGGACTCATATGGGTATTTATCTGAGGTCTTACGTTGGAGCATATCAATAGCGAATGATCCCGTGGCCAATAATCAATTGTTGATCCAAAGCGAGGCATATCCTTAATCAAGTATTTCTTGACCAAAAATCAATGGTCGGACTATGCATGAGATCAACTTATACGGCAGCGGTGTAGGGAAAGGTTTCATTAACTATTCTAACAACATTCACCCTCGAACCTTTTTCACAGAATTCAATTCACCCATGACTAAATTTACTTATGTTTTTGATCATTTTTCGTTCTACTCTCCCAGGCATATAATTTCATACGTATGTCATTTTGTACTCTAAGCAAAAAAATATAACTTGACTCATTTCATAAGCTTGTGATGGGTTTTGAACGTTATAAATTTGTAAAGAAAACCACAAGTGACACAAAAATATCACTGAAAGTTATTGGAATTTTTCTACTTTACATACAGTTAGAACAATGTTTTCTGATTGAACGCGTTCACAACAACGAATTACTTTTTATAGTATTGAAAAATATACCTGAGTAAATTAAGATCATTTGCTATCTTTTTAATTATCTAGTTTCATTCTCTTTGAAAATAATTTAATTCACCCTTGGTTGAATCTTCCACCAGTTTAAGAAGAACTGGTATACAGTACCTATAATACTTTTCTAATGCTGTTTGGATGTCAAAAACTTTCCCAAACTGATAACTGAATAGTCCGAGTATGAATCAAGTGTGGGTGTAATTAGGCATTGGGGCTTTTTTCATCGGCTTTAAACTTTACTATTTTTTCCTCACAAAAGAGATTATTGTGTGCACAGAAGGTTAGTTACCTAAATCATAATCATACTCATAAGCCGAAGAAAATAGTTCAATGTATATCTTAACTTGAATTCAGAGCGATTTCAATTGAACGATCTCCTCTACTGCAGTCAAGAGATACATGTGAGTGACCGCGCATGATAAGTGTCCAACGAACGATAGCTGAAAAATTGATATTTTCGTGATTTTCAAGAGTTATAATGCTTATTTTTTTATATTCAGAAGCTTGAACATTTGCGTTATGATTTTAGAGATTCAAGCTTCAAAATAAAAAAAAATGACTTTGTAGAATGCAATCAAAATCGGATTAAATTAAAACATTCCAATACAGTTTTATAAACTATTAAAGATCGGCTGCGCCAAAATTATCTTGGAATGATTTCAATTTTTGCCTTCAGAGTACGTGTATTTTTTTGTCAAAGGGGAAACATTTACAGAAAATAAGATTTTCGCGCTCACTGACAGCTAAAATTCAAAGGAAACGTTGCTCCCTAGACATATATATTCTCATATTTTTATGATTGCAGGATATATATATATATATATATATATATATATATATATATATATATATATATATATATATATATATATATATATATATATATATATATATATATATATATATATATATATATATGTGTGTGTGTATATATATATATATATATATATGTGTGTGTGTGTGTGTGTGTATCCCGTAGATCTCTTGTAGAAGTCTACTGGGGTGCATGTGCTACGAAATATAAGTTAAATGAGATTTTTCAACCACAGACAATGACGTCATCATAGTATGAAACCGAGAAATTAGTTTCTATTCCAGAAAGACATGTAGACGGAATGATCTGTTGATTCCATGTTTTTCATTTGTCTAAGAATGAGACAAATGTATTCCATCAAGATTTTGATACTTCAAAATATAGAAAATCATTTTTGATTTAATAAAAGACCTGTGTTATTTGAACATAAAATAATTCTTTAACAGTATTTAGCTTTTTTTAAATACTTAAAAAAATATTCTAGTATTAAGCATCTTAATAGGTTAAATCAAGAAGATCGTGTGTCTGCTTATGTGAATTTTATGTGTCTGTGTACGTGTGTGTGTGTGTGTGTGTGTGTGTACGCACATGTGTGTGTGCGTGTGTATCTGGGTTTTCAGTCTTTACAGAAACTACAAAGTGAATTTTGTTGGAAATTTTCCCATCCATTTTCCGCCATTTTGTAAATCGTGCTAAACTGTCGTAGAAAAGAAAAATATGTTCATGCATATCTTTCAAAAAGTTAGCACCGCCATAATTTATCAGCTTTACTATCATTTCTTCTAACTGCTTCGAAAATGACATTCGTGGTTCAGTCGGAGAACATAGATGAGTAGTCGCACATGATAAGTGCCCAACAGACTTTAAAAAGTAGATAATTTCTAAATCTTTATAACCACGATGCACATTTTTCATTTTATTTTGAAGCTTGAAATCCTTAAAAATCATAATGCAGAGTGTCCAAGCTTAAAAGATTGTGCATGATAACTCTAGAAAATCATGAAAATATCAACTTTTTGAATGTTCGTTGGACATTTATCATGCGCAGTCATCCATATATATATACCTCTTGACTGCAGTAGAGGAGATAGTTTTATCAGAATTGCTCAGAAATCTTTAATCTACCGCCAGTGGTACACAATGTTATCCTGGGATAGATGTCTAAAGGGACATTTGTGTCCCGTCTCGTTCTTCAAAAGATAAATTCCGTTGACGATGTAGTTATGCTAGAATCGCTCTGTAGTGCAAATAGCATAACCTGTTATAATGGATATGAAGTTTGAAATGCGTGAAAAGATACTAATCCGTAGGAGAACTGTCAGGTGAACGTGGAGGATGCTGCAAGACTTCATATCCCAATTATATAAACTTAGTCTCAGCCAGTTGATGGGTGTGGGGTCTGGAACCGTCATGGAGCATTTCATACAGTTTATGTTTTACCTTTCTCATTGCCTTGAGATGACGGAATATAGTGGCTGTTGAAGTCCTAAAATCTTTATAAACTGCTTTAACCATTGTTCTCGGGTCGTTGACCACTCTTGTCGATAATTCTTCAGCATTGAGAATAGAGTTTGGGCCTCTCTCGAGGTTTATTGTTAGTATCCATATTTCCAGATCTGAACCTGTTGAACCAACCCTAAACAGTTCGCTCTGTGGTGATGTTCATGTTATCAACAGCATTAGTAGCATAATGTCCCATTTGTAATTTGAAATCGTACTGGGAAAGTTGGTCAAACTCTTTTTGGGTAGACACCGTTTGGGTGAAAGGTTCCAAAATCTCCAGTGATTGCAAATTGCATCTTTATTCGCCTTGAATCTGCAAAATAAACAAAGGGAAATGTAATTACATTGGTGAATCTTTTGTCAATTGTCAAAGGGTGGATTTACTGGGGTGTAAACCGATATGAATGATTCCCATACTGAGATTCAAACTCGCGACCAGCTGGTTGTTAGTCTAACTGATTGGGATAAATTGATAAGTCTTAGATATTACTGGAAATCAATTTACAGATACGCACGGGCTTATTTCACTCTTAATAAATGTATAAATGAATTAAAAATTAACGGGATCGCAACGAAACTCTCTGTGTGACTCCCAGCCGCTCACAGCACCTGTTATACTCAGTTAGTCACTCATTTAGTTATTGACCAGACTCTACGTTACTCAGCTTCCAACACGATTTGGTCGTGACGGTATTTCAAGTGTAACAATCTTTATAGACAATCTTTCCACCCCACTTCAAATCTTTCCCAGCATTCACTGTTGCATACTCGTACCCATGGTACGGCATATTTTTCCAGGGCAGGGAGCAAAGGTATATCATTTTTTTGGCTGGGGTGGGATAAAGGGTATATTTGGAATATTGCTCAGAAATCTTTAATCTACCGCCAGTGGTACACAATGTTATCCTGGGATAGATGTCTAAAGGGACATTTGTGTCCCGTCTCGTTCTTCAAAAGATAAATTCCGTTGACGATGTAGTTATGCTAGAATCGCTCTGTAGTGCAAATAGCATAACCTGTTATAATGGATATGAAGTTTGAAATGCGTGAAAAGATACTAATCCGTAGGAGAACTGTCAGGTGAACGTGGAGGATGCTGCAAGACTTCATATCCCAATTATATAAACTTAGTCTCAGCCAGTTGATGGGTGTGGGGTCTGGAACCGTCATGGAGCATTTCATACAGTTTATGTTTTACCTTTCTCATTGCCTTGAGATGACGGAATATAGTGGCTGTTGAAGTCCTAAAATCTTTATAAACTGCTTTAACCATTGTTCTCGGGTCGTTGACCACTCTTGTCGATAATTCTTCAGCATTGAGAATAGAGTTTGGGCCTCTCTCGAGGTTTATTGTTAGTATCCATATTTCCAGATCTGAACCTGTTGAACCAACCCTAAACAGTTCGCTCTGTGGTGATGTTCATGTTATCAACAGCATTAGTAGCATAATGTCCCATTTGTAATTTGAAATCGTACTGGGAAAGTTGGTCAAACTCTTTTTGGGTAGACACCGTTTGGGTGAAAGGTTCCAAAATCTCCAGTGATTGCAAATTGCATCTTTATTCGCCTTGAATCTGCAAAATAAACAAAGGGAAATGTAATTACATTGGTGAATCTTTTGTCAATTGTCAAAGGGTGGATTTACTGGGGTGTAAACCGATATGAATGATTCCCATACTGAGATTCAAACTCGCGACCAGCTGGTTGTTAGTCTAACTGATTGGGATAAATTGATAAGTCTTAGATATTACTGGAAATCAATTTACAGATACGCACGGGCTTATTTCACTCTTAATAAATGTATAAATGAATTAAAAATTAACGGGATCGCAACGAAACTCTCTGTGTGACTCCCAGCCGCTCACAGCACCTGTTATACTCAGTTAGTCACTCATTTAGTTATTGACCAGACTCTACGTTACTCAGCTTCCAACACGATTTGGTCGTGACGGTATTTCAAGTGTAACAATCTTTATAGACAATCTTTCCACCCCACTTCAAATCTTTCCCAGCATTCACTGTTGCATACTCGTACCCATGGTACGGCATATTTTTCCAGGGCAGGGAGCAAAGGTATATCATTTTTTTGGCTGGGGTGGGATAAAGGGTATATTTGGAATATATCTAAGTGGCGACTCAGTTACACAATAAACCATGGAAAGCATTTGTATTGTCAGCAAGAACGACCCCATTCAAGAAGCAGATGGTCGGATGAAGCACTGGAGGCGCATGACCTGACCCCAGGGTGACACGATGGAGTGAATATACAATAATGAAATAAATAAGATATAAATAAAATTGTAATGAATATAGATATATAATGATGAACTAGTAAATGATAATACATTCTTTTTTATACGGGTATACTGAGTTTGAGTTACATAACACAACTATACTACACCATTATCCACTTTTGACCTCGAGGTTCCAACTTTTAAACCCCCTCACCCTCAGTGAAAAGGCCCGTTCGAGGGGCGGGCCAGTACACCGTTTGACGCCTATGTCTGTTCTGTATTGGATTCATCAGCCTCAGCCTAAGCCAGAAGTAGGATGCCTTCTTAGATTTTCGTTCACAACGCTGAAGCCTGCAACAACGACAACAACAACAACAACGTGATATATACAGGGATGAAATATTCAATAACGAGACTTGACTTATGTAAGTCTCACCACGGCGCATACGTTGACCATTTGGCGAGTATCAACAACCATTGAAGAATTTCAATCCTGTTTCATCGTCAGTTCGTTCGTATGCAAGTGTTTTGACGCAGGGTTCAACCTTCAAAAAACAAGAGAATCCCATTAGTCCAAAAAATAAGGGTATACAACCAATGCATTCTCTCAATAGTCACATAGAGAGTTGAAACATAGGGCTTAATCAAAAGATTGACCTTCAAACTAAGAACCATGCAACGTACACATGGAAAATTTATGGAAAGATCACAAGCACACTATATTAGAGAAAAAACAGGAGTCCGCGGTATCATAGTATTCATAAGAAAACTCGAATGGCAATGAGCTGGCTATGCTGCGAGAATGACAGACAATCACAGGACATCACGACTCGCAATGTGGATCCCCAGAGATCATACGCGAAACTGGGGCCGATAAAATGTAAGATGGCATGACGATCTATACAGGAAGTATTGGTTCTGTAACGCCCACGAGTGGTCTGTTGAATCTTGGGAAAGGTCTATGTCCGGACGCTGAAAGGTTACTGATGATGGAAATTGTTCAGTTCCCAAATCGAAACAACGCATCAGTTTGAAATGATTTGTGAAACTGGACAGGCGGCTACTGAATCTTTTCGTATTCTAACCGAATTTTATGGGGAAGAATGCCAGTCAAGTATCAGCCTCGCCAGTTATCAGTAGGCCTGCTCTAGAAGTGGAACACCTTCATCGATTATTATCATCTATTTTTTTTCAACTTTTGACTTCCATCTTAATTCATTGGTTGCTTTTTCATCGTAACTTTTACTCAGTCCCAATTTCTCTCCGGCAGTGAGTAAATGGCGTTTGAATGAAAAGTAAAGAATGAGCTCTGGGTTAAAATAAAATGATAATGATTCATGATATTTCATCTAGTAATGATAAACATTTATTAAATACTAGAACTGCTGGATTGTATACAAACATGGCTGCCGATCGGAATTAAGAATGGGTTCGAGCGTGTTATTTTAACTTCCGTCTTCGGTTGAATCAGGGTAGCTCAGGGTAGCAGGCTGGCGTAAATGGTGCTTCCTATTGGGGGATGCAGTTTCGAATCTTACTCAAATGTGTTGCTTGCTCTTTATTTTCTGATCAAACGCTCTTTTCTCATTGCCTGAGGAAATCGGTCTCAGTGAAAGTTGATATAAAAAAGCAACTTATGAAATTAATATGAAGGTAAAAGTTTGTCATGAAAAAAAATCAAATAATAATGATTTATAATACGCCATCTCATAAAAATAAGAATAAAAAACGGAAAAAAAAAATGCCAACATAGATCTTCGTTCGTGAAACCAAGGCCAACAACGTCAAAAACAACAACAACAAGAGTTATTATTACTACTACCATCACTTTTAATACGCAGGCCAGGGAGGGGTGTGTGAAGGAAAGGTAGTTTTTTTAATTAAGCAGAGTGGCAAAAGCTGGTTTATTTTGACATGACACGATAAGAATATTTTCGGGTGTGAGCAGCGTGGATTCCGTAGGGGGTCGGGAAGGTGGTGGGCGAGGCTTCGTCTCTCAGTTTCTATTAATCCCGCCAACTAAAGTATCTATTTACTTATATCACGACTGGTGTGTATGTGTTAGGGGTAGGGATGGGGGTGAAAAATCACGAAGGGGAGTAGGGGAAGGGAAAAGGAGAAGAAGGATTTTGTTTATTTGCCTCGAGATAAAGTATAGAGGCACACGGCGCAGTCTTGCTCGTTTAAGAAAAGTAAAGAGAGAGGAAGGGGGAAAAGAAAGCATATGGGAGAGTAAAGAGGGGAGAGTAAGGAGAGGCGGAAAGTTCGAAAAGGAAAGGAGAGTTCCTATTGGTTTGATTACTAGGCATCATTTGTGAGTCGAGTTGATTCTCAGGATGAGGGAGGAGATCGGAGGTGTCGAAGTGTGAAAAATGACACTGACACGAACAAACAGGCATATATATACGTATGTATATAGATATATATGTAGAATGAGAATCATGTATACCCAGAGAATGTTGACATTTCGTGCCTAAAACACTCATCAGCAACCGGCAAGATGTTTTATCCTTGTAATTCGTATTAAATGTTTTAGATATTGAGCATTGTGATGAAATATCTACAACAGGTGAAATCATTTTCGCATTTTTACAAATTGAAAATATATTATGATATATATATATGAATTTTAGAATTTAAATTATTTCAGTCACATTATATATCCATTTCTTGATAATATAACTGTCTGCGTTGAGAAACAAATAGAACAGATGTAGTCAGTGAATGAACAAAATGAGAATTTGGAGTTGAAGCAGTTATTTGGGCCTTCGCATTACCGGCGGCTTAATAATAAGAGTAACTTTACGTTGATTCGGTTACCTTATCGATCGCAGGTTCGATTTTTGCCCAAGCCCTGTTTTCATTAATTGTTTATTCTATTTACGTTGTCTTTGCCAAATGATACATTCACCGTGTAATAATTGGAGATCGTTCCAAAGTAATATAAAAATTATTTCTCTCGAAATTTCTCATCTAGTTCTTTATATATATATATATATATATATATATATATATATATATATATTTCACAACATTCTGGCAGATTTTTCAGACCTTTTCAAATTTTCAAGTATATATTTATAAGTATTTCAAAATCAGCAGATCATCATCATCAGTCTTTTAACGTCCGTCATTGGACATAAACCTTCCCCAGAATTCGCCACAATTCTATATCACGGGCGTCATGGAGCCAATATTTCCTGAATTTGTCTAGTTCATCCCTCCATCTTGTGTTCTTTTGTCCTCAGTTTCTCGTGTGATCTCTGGGAATCCATGTTGTGAGTCATGATGTCCATCAGTCGTCTTTCATTCTTGCAACATGGCCTGCCCATTGCCATTTTATTTAAAAAAATAGTTTCTATGATGTCTCAGACTCCTGTTTTCTTCCTTATGTACTGTGCTGTCTTGTGATCTCTCCATGTGAGGTTGAGCGTGATTCTTTCATGCACACGCTGCACGCTTCTGAGTTTATAGGTCTGTCTCTTGGTTAGGTTCCATGTTTCAGCTCCATAAGTGACTATCGGGAAAATGCATTGGTTGTATACTCTTATTTTCAGGATATATATAAGTATTTCAAAATCAGCAGATGACTTACAAAAAATGCTGAATAATCGGATTAAGGCATGGAAAAGTTTCAAGGCTTAGATATGAACAGAATAGATATTCCGTTTTTATTCAGAATCGAGATGTAATTAGTTAACCCGTCAAAATAAGGTTCCCGAAAAACAATAATTTTAGAGGGACTGTAGTAGAGTACTGATACCAACTCCCAGGCCTGTTGTCAAAACGGTATGACCAAGAGCGCTGAAACACTCGAACACATGCACATATTTGAAAAAGAAAAGGCTAAACCCCTTCGCCATCTTTGGTGGCTACGGTTGTTCAACAATCACATCGGCCGTAATTCACCATTTTTCGATTTGGGGTTCTATGCCAACATTATAGCTAACTCAAGAGACTGACTTCCCTTCCCTGTTCCCACCAAAAGAAAGTGGGGCCATAATGACAATAATAGAAATGTTAAAAAAACCAAAACAAAAGAAAAACGTCGGATACACACCTCCACTAAGATTCGCCAGAATCATATATCACAGGCGCCGCGTAGCCAATACCTTCTGAACTTGTCTAGTCCGCGTATTATTTTGCCAGTTACACTTCCGCGTATGATATCCAGTGATGCACGTTGTGAGTTGTGATTTCCAGCAGTTGTCTGACATTCTTGCAACATGACCAGCCCATTGCCATTTGAGTTTTCTAATGGATTCTTTGATATCTCCAACTCCTGTTTTTTTCTCTAATCTATTGTGCTGTCTTGTGATCTCTCCACGTGATGCTAAGCATGACGCTCCCTTGGGTACATTGCATGGTTTTAAGTTTTAGAGCAAATCTTTTGGTTTGGTTCCATGTTTCAGCTCCATAGGTGACTATTGGAATGACGCATTGGTTGAAGACCAGTTTTAGCATTTATTATTTTATTATGGAAAGCTCTACAGATAACAAATCATCTTTGCGCGGTTCCGAATTTAGTAAATGTCCTTCAGAAGCGAATACATTTTTATTGGAGGTGCAGAGTGACAAGACAGATTCAGTACAGGGGATAGAATCGACAAACTGTGTTCAAATTCCAGTTGACACAGTTTGCGTTCACTTGAAACTAATGTTCTTGGAGAAGGCATAAATCCATTTCTTCTTGCCTTTAGGAGGTTCGATACCAACTTGACTTCCTTCTGGCAACGCCTACGGCGCTTCCTTTTGGACTACATGATCAAGGTCGAGGGAGGTAATCTGTTGACTTGGCATATATTCATACGCTTCATCCAGGCTTATGCCCTGGTATATATACAACAACCATGGAGATATTCATGGGAAATACGTGATGGAAGATATATACATACGTGTGTACGAGTATATTTACATTCAAATATTTCTGAACATACATAGCCGTACATACACACACACACACACGCACGTGCGCATATATATATATATATATATATATATATATATATATATATATATATATATATATGCGTTTATACATGTATACACATTTATACGTATATAGATATACAGCCGTGAATACGTAGACATGAACACAAGCACATGTATTTGTTTATATGTATGTGTTTATGTGTGTGCATGTGTGTGTGTGTGTGTGTGTGTGGACGTATGTGTGTGTACGCACGTGTTTCATAATATAATCTTTGGGGTGAAGTACAGCAAAGGACAAAGGAATTTAAAACTTGGGAAAGAGAGAGAGAGATGGTGGAAGAGAGCGAGAGAGATGGTGGAAGAGAGAGAGAGATAGAGTTAGAGAGATGAGAGAGGGAGATGGTGGAAGATAGAGAGAGAGAGGGAGAGAGAGATAGAGTGAGAAAGTGATGAGTGAGGGAGAGAGAGGAGAAAGAGACGGAAAAGTTTGGGTCGTACTGAAATCTTAAACAATTTCTTTATTTCGTAATGTGTTTTTTTGCTCGTGTTGTCCGTAATTCTATTAGGGTGTGATAATGCCCGTTGGGGAATATCTTCCTCGCGCAAAGACTCATGGGATGTTTTTCTCTCCTACCAATGAAAGGACAAGATGACACTTACCGAGAAAAAAAAGTAAATAAATAAATAAGAATCAAACATGAAAAAATATCATTATAAAAAAATTCTACTTCACAAAACTGAAGAAATAAACTGTGGAAATATATTTAAAACTTTGGAAAACTTGGAAACTACATAAAAAAAGGGGGATGGTAAGTTTATTCAAGTTTAATTTGAACGTTTATCTACAACTGTCAACCACGACCAACCTTCCAATGTTGCTAAAAACACGAAGGAAAAAAACCCAACAACAACAACAAAAAGCAAAAACAAAATTCGATGACAATCTTTGAGGGAAAGCTTCATGGTGAAGCTCTATTACCAGGAACCACAAGTTCGGTTTGTCTCAAACAACCAAAATGACCCTCAAACTCACTTACTGGACTGGCGCTTGTCTCTAAGTTCCAGTAGTTCAGTGGTTAGAACGTTCGCGCGTTAAGCAAGCCAAGCTCTGACATAGAGAGTTGTGAGTTCTCACCTTAGTCTCTATTCTGATTTGCGCTGTTAATTTATTCACGCACTGCTGAAGGGGAACCTAATCCATGTTTGATTGCAATAAAAAAGCAATAGCAATTAAGATAAAGCTGAAATGATAATAATAATAATAGTAATAATAATAATTTACAATACTTCATCTAAAAAAACAAATTAGATCGGATGTTTTTTGGACAAGAGTACGTTATTACAGTTTGATAAAGATGATACAATACTAATCTTACTAAATCTTGGAGTAATGATTATAACTCATTTCAAACAATGAGAAAGGCCGAAGTATATATCCACCGAAATGTGGTGATAAAAACTGCATGAATGGAGATAGTCATTTAAATAGCTCTTGAAATAAAGATAATAATTGATCACAGAATTCCTGACAATATTCGTCGATGTGGTTTCTGCAAGTGCGAGTTGGGATCGTGTAGTTGTCTCCTCTTTTGTCAAACTCCTACTGAGTTGACTTTGTTTTCATCACCTAACAACAGTGACAAGTTCAGACTTCCGGCTTAAACTGAAAAAAGAAAGGTTTGAAATGATGAGTAGAAAGTAAAGGGAGGGGTAAGAGAGACAGATTCTATTCCGATGTAATCAATCGACAAAAAAAAAAGAATGGAAGAGAGAGGGGAGAGAAAGGAAAAAAAGAAGAAAGAGAAAGGGTGAGAGAGAGAGAGAGAGAGAGAGAGAGATAATAATTAAAGAGAGACAGAGAAAATGGAAAGCGCTATGGGTGGTAGTTGAATCACCTGGTGTCGCTAAGCAGATTCTTTTGATTGGAATTTATTACGTTTTCTTTCATTAGAAGAAAAAAATCTTCACTGCTATTCTTATCCTTTTTCTTCCTTGTATACCTTTCTCAATCCAATCCATCCGTAGTATAAACTTGAAATTTTGCACACACTCTCCCCCTCAATGAGTAGGGGTATCCTTTTTTTTTTAGTTCGGCTTAGTGGCTGAGATAGTTGTGTTCAGAGTTGCGTTTTACCCTGAAGTAGCCCGTCTTGTTTTATCTAAGGTTTTTATTTTCTCAATCTTCCAGTTCTATTGGAGGTGTCGTGGAGAGGTGGTGGCATTATTCACATTATTTCATCCATCTGTTTCTATTCTTGACCAACCTATCATAACCCTCTTCCGGCTTGTCAGGCCCATCGTAGCTTCGCCTGAGTCCCGTTTCCCGTGCATTTCTGGAACACATTCTCAGTCTGCACTCCTTTCGCGACGCTGGACGAGGGATTGGATTTTCGAATTCAGAGTTGTCCGTCCGCTAACCTAACCAAGTTGCTGAAGAGCTCAATTTTCTCTGCTGCTTACCCATAGGGGAGAAATTTATGCATATGTTTCCCAAGGACATTAGGGAAGTGAACACAGACTGTCCCAGCCAGGGTCTGAACCGATTCTATTTTCCGTGCTGCTAACTGTAACGCCACCTGCACCTTCCCTTTATCTAAAGCAGTGGTTCCCAAAATTGTATATGTTGCGGAGCCTTTATACGATTTTCCATATATCAGAAAATCTATACCCGTATTTCACCTACGACCTGCGCCATTATAATTTTAATGAAACGAACATTTCTGTCTGAATTTTTAAGATGAGGGAATATCATTATGTAAAGTTTTGAGTGGACTTTTGTCCTCTTTCTTTTTACGCAGCGTTTCGGCCGTTGTACTCTACAGCCGTCTTCAGGCGATATGTGAGTGCATTTTTGATCATCGAGATGGGTTGGGGCCCGTCTCGCCGATCGTATGAAAACGGTTGCGTTCCATTGTTTAATATCAGGTGTAGATGATTTTTTCTTTCCACAGTTGTTAGCTGTAATTGCTGTCAGAAATTCGTGGTTGTCTGAAATCGATGCTGGGGGGGGGGGCGCTCCGGGGATGGGGGGCTTACAAAACCCCCCAAATTGTTTTAAAGTTGGAATTCATTCATTTAAAACGATATAATGAATGAAACATGGAAATATAAAACAACTCTGTTTTTAATTGTCATAAATTTGAATTTCTTTTCATTCAACTAGCTGAATACTCGCTCCACAGACAGGTTATTCGGTCAGTATATAAAGTAAGGGCCCGGTTCTGCAGTATAGTTACATAGATAAAGCCCCTTCTAAAACGTTTAAAAATGCTTTTCTTCTCAAATTTTTTTTATCTAATTTTGATTGAGGAAAAGGTCTTCTTTGCTTTTGACCCTTTAAAAGGGTGGGTTTTCCCTTTTTTTCACTCCTTGAATAATTATAAATGAACCTATAAAATAAGATATGCATACGGGCTGAAAGTGAGTTCCAATTTAGCATAATAGATATATTGTGAATAGAACCCTCTATGAAAACATTTTTTCGAAAATTTTTGTTTTTAATCTCCCCCAGGTCCATTGAGTAGGCATACCAAATTTGGTTGTGCTGCATCAATGTTTGGGTACTTTTTAAAGAGTGACAGACAAATACACAAACACACAGACACTTCACTCTTGAATATTCAAGATTTTATTAAAGGACTCCTTATCTCGAGGAACCCTATAATTTTCCCACTTTGGGAAACACTGATCTAAAGTAATCGTTACGTTTATTTAAAGTAATTGTCTTTAATTGACATCATATTCAACTTAGCTGTCATAACATCTTGGCATTTGAATGGCCAGAGCTATTTGGATCTCCATTCTTTCTTACTGGGATTAGAAATAATGGGTTTCAGAAGAAGGGCAGCCTCGAAAAAACAGATATACATTTATTTACCAGGGGCGGGGAATTGGATTAGTGTCATGAACTTGACTTTTAAGGGATTTATTTATCTAAAAAAATGCGGACAGGGTCTTCCTGGACTAGTTCCTTCTGTCCATTAACCAGTTTGTTTCGTCTTCTTGATATTTACTAAACTCAGCTTAGTGTGACACAAACCCTAATTTGCAGTGAGGGGGGGGGGGTAAAAGAGAAAGATTGTGTTGTGCCAAAGTACGGTTTGTTCCTGTGTTGGATGACAAATGATCGATTATTTTGTCTCTATTTCTTGGACTATCCATCGAGGCCAAATCATTGTTTCTGTAGCAATAGTGTTTTTTTTACGGGGCTGGTGCGACACCCAAATTGGACTGGTTTATAAATGATGGAGATGGCTTACCTGTTTAGAAAATCAGCCTTCGAAATTCTGACTGACTGCTGGGCTCGAACGTCGACCTTTTGGCAACGGTCGGAAATGCATATCTTTTCCTTTGTCTCAAACGGGGGAAGAAGTTATTAACATTCTGTAACAATCCGTCTTTGTCGGTTGAACATTTTAGAATGCTCTAACGTCCAAATAACTTGTGGTTCGCTCCTAAGGTCAGAACGTGATTATTGCACACACGGTTGTTATAGTCATAACTTTTCAGCCGTTCTACCCTCAAGGTGTCTTTCATAGTTAGAAACCTTTATGAAAATTTCAAACCAATACCTTTATTAAAGAAAGCTCCGAGAGCTCCGAGACATATGAACAGACTGAGATAGATAGATAGATAGATAGATAGATAGATATGCACCAACTGAAATAGATAGAAATATAGGTAGGTAGACAGGCTGATAGATAGATAGACAGATAGATATATAGATTGATGGATAGATAGATAGACATACACATATATATATATATATATATATATATATATATATATATATATATATAGATATATATACATATATATATATATATATATATATATATATATATATATATATATAGATAGATAGATAGAGAGAGAGAGAAAGTGAGAGAGAGATAGATTGATAGATAGATAGATAGATATAGTCCAGTAGAATTAGGAAGAAACAAATATACACTGATTTATAGTTAGAGTGGTATAAAATAACTTATCAAAAGTCATTGTGTTTTGCTCTGTGTATTGAAAAAATGCCCAACATATATCGACACACATTGTCTGTAGCCAGAAAATTAAAGCGGCTGTGGTATCTCAATTTAATTTCGGGAACAGTTAAAATCTGGGATGTATTTACTGCCCCAAAACTAGTGTATAAACAGGAAACATTGATTTATATAGGCAGCAACGTAATTTTTTGGAGGGAATGCGATTTCAAAGTAATCTCGGGCCATTAATTGAGGGCCCCCAAAAGCTTTTTGATGAGTAGTTCACCAATGGCAAATTTCAACAATACGTAATAGTCAGTGGAACCGCGGCCTTCAGCTTGAGAACTACTTCATTAGATGCTGAGTGGAGGGCCTCAAGAGATCTAGGCCCTGGGCTCCAGATCTCCTTTCGTGCTTCCATATATAGGGTTTGTACCTTATCTTGGACGCATATCTCTTCTGCGTACTGAACTCGACCCCAAATCATCAACACTAAGGTTTAATCAAGTTTGGCCGTTTTTCTCAAACGCCTCTTCTCAGATTTTGGAGGACTTTCGATATGTTTTAGACAGACCTATATCTTATATCATATATATATATATATATATATATATATATATATATATATATATATATATATATATAGATAGAGAGAGAGAGAGAGAGAGAGAGAAGGAGAGAGACAGAGAGACGGAGACAGAGACAAACAGATAGATAGATAGATAGATAGATAGATATGGACAGATTGCGATGGATAGATAGAAAGAGGAAAGAAAGAAAGAAATAACATAAGAACGAAATGTAGAGCGATTGAAAGAAAGAGAAGAAGAAAATAAAAGAATGAACGACCGAAAGAATGAAGTTCCTGGCAGAAATATTAGAGTATCTCAATCGAGTGTTGATTCGTTTTTTCAAGATGGCCGGCACCAATTAAAGCAAACGATTCTGTGGCAATTTCTTCCCCGACCGATTTTGTTTGCTTGTGTAATGACAGGGCAGAACGCATGCTGGGAAACCGTTTCCGGCCGGAAGTACGCCAAAACTCCTGACTCATTGCCGACATCATTAAAAAAGAAAAAGAAAAAAATACCTTGTCCAACATATTGACAGCTGAAGGTGGGGGAAAGAAACAAATCTTGACGGAAATTTCCTATATAAATTTCGGCTTACGAATGTTATTTTTAAATAGGAACTCTCTACTTTTGATAGCAGGGGGGGGGACCTATATGACTATACAAATTGGATACCAGAGGCGTAGCTGGGGGTGGGGAGCTATTGCAAAAACACCCCTGGACGCCCAATGCAGGGATGGGGGCAAAGATTTCATAAATGGTAGTTCACCTACTGCATTTCTACAGACAAATCTCAGTAAATGTTGGAAAGGCCCGTCAAAGAGCTGACCCCCTTTCCGGCCCCCCAAATCCCTTGCCACAGATATTCAGGATACAAATCTACGTCACCAAATCTGGTTTATGGCCAGAACATGTTGGATACACCAGTTCTCGTTCGATCGCCGAAGTTGGAGAGCGTTGAGCCTGGTCAGTGCCTGCATGGGTGACCATCGGGAAATACCAGGTGTGGTAAGCAGCTTGGTATCATATAGATTGATTTTCCCAAGGAGGAAACCGATCTCTACACTACGTTCCATTTCGCAACCCAAGAGGCCCATCCTTCATTGCACCCCCTCGCCCTCTGACTGACCTGGCTGCGAAATGAGTTAATGAAAACATCAACAGCTGACAGGGGAAAGCAAACAAGTCTATCGCCATTGTGAATGTTTGGGAAATATACTAGAGTGACCTTTTAAATGAGATTACCTCTCCTTCCTTAAAACAACTGCCCGAAATTTTCGGCTAAGAAAATCCTTCTAATTCCGCTAATTGCTGTCGATTATGGAATTGAATTGAAACTAAACTGTTGTTCTTATATTTCTGTCTTTTCAATTTGTTATCTCTCCATCTACCTAAGTATCTATCTATTTCAATCTGTTCGTACCTTTCTATCTATCTATCTATCTATCTATCTATCTATCTTAGATCATATCCAACCGCCTCAATCAGTTAATATCTAGTTAGCTAGAAAGCTAAATAAACACCTTTCTGAATTCCCCAAAAGAAGGGTGTATAACCAATGCATCCTCCCTATAGTCACTTATGGAGCTGAAACATGGAACCTAACCAAGAAACTGATCCGCAAATTGAGAACCATGCAACGTTCACATGAAAGAATTATGCTCAGCCTCACATGGAGAGACCACAAGACAGCATAGTACATCCAGGAAAAGACAAGTGTCAGAGACATCATAGAATCCATTAAAAATCTCAAATGGCAGTGGGCTGGCAATGTTGTAAGAATGTCGGACAACCGATGTGCATCACGACTCCCGACGTGGATCCCCTGAGATCACATGCGCAACCGAGGCCGGCAGAATATTAGATGGAGAGACGAGTTAGACAAATTCAGAAGGTACTGGCTCTGCGACGCCCATGATAGAGAAGTGTGGCGAATCCTGGGAAGGGTCTATGTTCAACGACGGACGTTGAAATACTGATGATGATGATGATCATGATGATGGTGATGACGATGCCGAGAACAGATATCGAGTTCACCAACAACTTCATTTGTTTGTCGTTAGATGGCACGAAAAGCGTTTATTTCGATATAACTACATTAACAGATCTTTTCTGATTTTGTTATGATAGCTGTTACGTTAGTGTATATTTTTAAAAATGCCAGAATTAGCGTATTTTGTTTATTATTTCTAATACTTCTAACACTGAAGATTGAAGAAAATAACCTACATTTCAGGCATATTATTTCTGTTTTATTTTAAGAAAGGTAAAAATGTGATTAAAGGTGTAGAACATCCTGTAAAAGTTCGAACATGTCAAAAGTGGTTTGTATAGTCCTGTAATGACGATTTATTGTTGTTAGATGCTCAACTGTTGGGTTGATCTATTGAAGCTGATGAAGTTCAAATCAATATGAAATAACTTGAGGATAATCAGTTGTACTACGTAAGAGATAGCCAGTACTGTCAAATATCCGAATCAAGTGTTTAGATTCATTTTTACCAGCTTGGTTATGTTAGTCACTTTGAAGTGTAGTTTCCACTCAAGAAAAATGCTCCGTTTCTAAAACAAATTATGACAGGCGATGCAAACTGGACACAAAACAACACTCAAAACCAATGTGAGACACGAGAGAATGTAGAACAAACGGAATGAAACTCCACTAACTGTACATAAGACCAGTTTTCATCCAAATGTGATGCTGTGTATTTTGTGGGGTCATAGGAGAGTCCATTACTACGAGTTCCACTTAGGGTACCAAACGATTGATCATAATAAGTACTGCTCTCAATTAAACTAATTGAAGGTCAATCTTGTGTATATTTAGTTTGGTTCCTGAAAACAAAGCTGTTCTAGAAACGGAGTATATTTGTTGTACGGAAGCTAATCATCAAAGAGATTAACATAACTACTCTAATTGTTTGATGGTTACGGTGATTCAATATGTGGTATAGCTTTTCAGGTTTTTTTCATTAGTCGCCCCCACAAGACCAGAACGTTAATAGCATGTTAAATCTATTCCGTTTGCCCTCCTCCCTGGTCTAGGTGTCAAAGTTAGGTGTGGGGTTTTCATTTTCTCGGTGGGGAATAACAGCATTTTGGGTCTTTTCGGAAAGAAAAATATGCGATTTAATCATTCTTTTTTTTTTTCGTTGTTGTTGGAGGGTATCATACTTTAAAATTATGGACGTTCTTGGGGGTATCATACATTGAAATTATGGATCCATGAATTTTATTAGGAGACATGTTTCAGCTAATTCCACTTGAAAAAACTAACATTTGTGGCGACTATTGAGGTGATTGTATATATGTCATTACTTATGTTCAAAGATTAATCTTTTTAATTTGCTTGTATTTTTCTGTTTGCTTGTGGTATTTTTCTTAACTTGCTTGGCGTCTGTTTCAATTTGCTTGGCATATTTTTTTAATTGACTTTCCTTACTTTTAAATTTGCTTGGGATTAGCTTCAGTTACGAGTCTATTAGGTGAGAAAAAGCGCGATGGTGAATGTTTTGGGCTCCAGGCTAGTGGTGATGTGTGATGCAAGATGGAGTACAACTGTGCAACCAAAGGTCTGAATTTTCATTAACAGTGTTGTTTAATAATTAAATCATTTAATTATTATTAATTATTTTAAATTTACTTAAAGTAAATTAGTTTTTGTTACACATTACTTTAATGGAAAGGGGAAAACTGGTAGACTTATTGACAAAAGTGAGGAATGAGCTGGAAAAGTTTGGGAACCCCTGGCCTATTAAATAAAAGATAGTATTGAGAACTATGAACCTCCAATTTTTGTCTATCAATCTATCTATCTATCTATCTATCTATCTATCTATCTATCTGGGAGAAATAGATAAATATGAATAGGCTAAGATAGCGGTGAACAAACCCAGATAAATATTTAATGTAATATAAGAGAGTAATTCTCGTTTGTTCGATTTAAATGTCTGTTTTTTGCTTTTCTGGAATCAAGGTCTTCATTCACGTCTGGAACCATCGGGTCTTGTGAGATCAGCAGACAGGGTTACCATTTGGTACTTTTCAAGACTCAAGTCGAGCAAATTAGGTATTTATAAACAAAGCTATTCGGTTCCAAGAATAAAGATTTTGTACTGAACGAAAATCTACAAGAGAAAACAGTCCCTTACACACAAATGATATGATACAGCATAAATGTACATGAACAATAGATAAAAAATATGTGTATTTTAGCTCATTTTTCCGGCTGACTTTGTTGATGGAATTCAAGTTATTAAAAATCATGCAAATTTGGTTAATTGATTATTTTGGTACCAAAGTGACGTATTAGGTCCCAAGTCCATACAAATTCGATCTGATGATGGATTTCAAGGTATCCTGTCAATATTGTACTATAGCTGCTTGATTTGGTTCCAAGACAAAAAGAATTCGGTCTTATGTGGCAAACGATATCTAGCAATACTGCCTCCATGAAGTCGCAAGGCATGATGGGGTAGTGATTGGATTACCAGTAAATGTTCTATTGGTGGATAATACCTTTAATTAATCTTTTTTGTGTGCGTAGATTTTCGAAAGAAGATACACACCGTGGAGAGGCAAGGGCGTGACGGCCTGGAAATTGAAGGCAAAAAAAATATAGATTAATAAAAAAAGCAAAACAATTTTGAAAATTTGAACTTCTTTATTCAAAATATTTAAATACATTTGGGATTTAAGTTGCAGGAGCGAGCACACGCACACACACACACACACACACACACACACACACACACACACACACACATTTGTTGAGTGTTGATTTATCTATGAATGAAGAGTGCTCGATATTGGTATGGCGATTGCGCCTACTGGCATTAAATCCAGGGTTACCTTGAAGCTCTGTATTTTCTATGTCCATCAACGTAGACCAGGGGCGGGCAGAAATTTTTTAATGAGTCCCCGGGCAAAAATAGTTACCGGCCCCTCAAACCTTTTGCTATTTGAGCCTCTTGATGCTTTGAGCCCTAGGGAACTGTCTGATTTCCCGACCGTTCAGTCCGCCTGTGATAAATATACTCTTGTCTTCATTAATTAAAAATCACAGGAAATAGTGAGACATAAGTATTAATAAAAATTGAATGTTGACAGTAACGATTATACCATTATGATGTTCAAATTAATTATGATATTAATGGAGGTTGAAACAGTCGAGTAAGTGCTGTTGTCGGTGGCGATAACTACTACGCATTTTTATTTGGAATCACACATAATGATATAATAATTGAACGACCGTAGCCATCAAAGATGACGAAGAGTTCCATCCTTTTTCAGACATTTTCCCCTATATATTTGTGTATTTGTTTACGTATCTGATCGTGCGTCCTTGTGCTTCTGGCTATGCCATTTTGTCTAAAGATTTGAAAATTGGTATCAGTACTCCACTAAACATTTTCTAAATAATTTTTCTTTGATTTTGAGGAAAAAAAGCATCTTTGACCTCGGGGAGGAGGGGGGCTTATTTTGTCAAATTTTCCTTATTTTTACGGGTTTACCTTATTTTGTCAGGTTTATCTTATTCTGACAGGCTTACCTTATTTTGACGAGTTTATTTATAGCATCTACTTTCTTTAGATGTTTTGTTTTTTTTTTACCCTTTTTAAAAGATGTTTTTCATTAGAAAATGCCAGAGATGTCATGAATAGAATTCATTCTGACCATATTTATTCTCAGATGGAATTTTTTTTACATGACTTGGAAATTTGACGCTACGATCGTTCAACTATTGACTGTGATGGTGAGTATCATCACTACTATTGATGGATTAGAATAAAGTGCAGAGAACCACCACCTGTTTTCCGGTACTCTTGGTTCCAGAAATGAGCCAGATTATTTGATTTTGCCGGACCAACAGAGGTCATTGATTTAATGATACACCTCTGACCTACTTATTATGCACATCTCATACCTTTAAAGCATTAGGGCTGTAAGAAACATTAATTAAGCAAATATCAAACAAGCTTGGCTGCACTAAAGTCAAACCCCTTTGCTTCATCGAGATATAAGGAGAGGACTTAACAGAATTCATTATTCCATACGATATTGTTCCAAAACAGAGAACACCATTTTAACTGTTTTATTAGAAGTTCCTGTGATAAAACAAGTCGGTCCGTGTTGAGAGAGTGAGTTCGTCATGAGTTTTTGCGTCTGCGATTCTTATTCGTGCCGTCATGACGTCACTGGTTTTTGGTAAGGTCGTAGCCATTGTTGTGAAAAAACGAAAGTAAAGTCAAAACTCAATTGTAGGAATTTGACAATATGAATTAAATGGTTAAATGCAGTACATTACTTTTAATGATACGACTTCACTAATATAAATGAAACAGATACAGGCATAATTATTTAATAAACACAAATATCTTTTTCAGCTGATGAGCCAATAGCATGCGTCTCAGACCACTTTGGCGCAGAAACAATGCAGTCGAGTTTTCTCTGGGCGTCTACTTTTTCTTGCATCGATACGGACTTGTGTTCGCGCTTCACGTCATCATTGACAATAGTACTTTACTTTGGAGTCATTACTAGTGTAAATTAGACTTGGACTTTTGCAAAATCGATGGAACAGTACCAACCACTGCAGTATTAACAATCAAGAGCTGGCTCCACTCATGGTACAACCTGTGGCCACTCGGTGAACTAGTGTGAAAGCTGTGACGAAATTCAAATTGTCTGTGAGAGATTTCGTCTCGATTAAGAGCGCTTTTCGATCGTCATTTGCCAGGAAATCGATAGTGCAACTGTAATACGACGTATGATGATCTTTTATATTACAACGAGATCGGCAATGATGGCAAAAACTAAGATGCATAATAATATGAAGAATAGCTCGGAGGCAGCACCAGAAAAGGCATGATAGGGCGGGAAAGGTGATTTACAAGAACTGTGCAAACTGATAGGATTTGATCATACAAACTAAAAGTATTGCAGTGATGTGCAAACCAGAAACGGTTTCGAGAATTTAAAAAAAAAGAGGTCATGAAATTCCTTCGGGTGTTATTCAAATATAGCCATCATTCCAGGCTTTGAGAGCAGATTGAGTCATCGTGAATGAGTGAAACCATTCGGGTAGTGGATATCACAGTTCCAGATGACCATACAGTAAAACACATATGGGCAACCATAGGCCTGCGGGTGGGCACTTGACTCTTCGCAACATTTTTGTAGCCCACAGCTAATTTTGGCATTTTTTCAAAATTTCATATAATTTTTCTCGGAAAGTCAATTTTGTATTTCATATTGTAAAATAGCGATTGTTCTGGCTTCATGAATCAAAAATACAACAAGCTTGGTTGTGCTAGGGTCAAACTTCCTTACTTCATTAACATCTAAAAGGTGAATAAAGTAGAATTCATTTCTCCTAACAATATCATTCCAAAACTGCGTGACACATTTCAACACCTTCATCGGTACTTCCTGTAATGAACGAGTTGACCTGAGTTGAGAGAGTGAGCTCGTCATCAGTTTTTGCATCATCATCATCATTATCATCATCATCATCATCATCATCATCATTATCATCATCATCTATCCTTTATCGTCTGTCGTTGGACATAGACCTTCCCCAGGATTCGCCACAACTTTCTATCACAGGTTCTGCCACGGAGCCAATACGTTCTGATTCGTCTCGCTATCTTACATTCTGCCGGCTTCGGTTTCGCATGTGATCTCTGGGGATCCACGTTGTAAGTCATCATTTTCTGCAGTTGTCTGCCATTCTCACAAAATGGCCAGCCCATAGTTGGAGGTCGTGGAGATTCTCTGCAAAAAGGATGATGTCGTCTGCAAATCAGGTTGCTTTGCGTTCGTAACTCTTATTCGAGCCATCATGACGTCAATGGTTTTTAATGAGGCCATTGTCACTGCTGCAGCAAAAAAAAAAAAAAATTTCCCAACTCAATAGTAGGAGTCTGACAATATTTTTTATAACAGAAATTCAGTGTTTACAAAAAATACTGAGAACTCGCAAACGTGTGTTAACACCATATGACGACATCACTCTTTCTTTTCACCTCTCTCTTTTATTCATGTCTTAAATTCAAAAGTCTTAAATTCCAACGATATCAAAGTCAATTCAAAGAGTTTGACAATAATTGTAATTCATACGTTTGTCTAAAATAGAAATTCAATGCCGACCTCGGTAATACGATCTAGATTTTTGAAATGAATGTATGGCTCGAATAAAGATTAAAAATGTCCTGTGTTGCCTGCTAGATCAAGAAGATTGCCCATGCCTGCTGTAAAATTGGAGGGATAAAAATTGAGAGTTGGTAAACGAAGGAGGAAAAGAAAAAAAAAGAATGAGATTGAGAAAAAGAACAAAAGGAGAAAAAAGAATGAGTGAAAGAAGAAAGAGAGAAGAAAAGGCACTAGAGGAGAAAAATGAATGAGAGAAAAAAATAGAAGATAAAAAAAGGAGAATAAAGAAGAAAATGAACGTGAGAGGAAAAAATGAACTAAACAAGAATAAAACATATTAAGAAGAAAGGACGACACGAAGAAAAGAGAAGGAAATCCGGGAAAGAAACGAATGAAAAGAAAAAAAAATGTGGCGTGAGAAATGAAAAAAAAAAAATCTTGAATTAGAAAAAATGAAGAAAGAAGAAGGAAATTCCCCCCCCCCAAAAGTCCAACAGAAAAAGAAATAAGTGAAGAAAAAACGAATGAAAAAAGTAAAGAGAGGAGGAACAACGAGAAAAGATGAAAAAAAAAGAAAAAAAGAAATCGAATGAATATAAGAGAAGGAAGAGGGAGAATAGAGAAAATAGATGGGGGCGAATGAAAACAATTACAACTAGAAAGCACACAGAGACTGCATACCTTCACTGACGCTGTAGTCAGGGGAAGTAATTGTGCATGGATCCAACCGAAGATTCAATGTTCTTTCATAGCCTATTACCCATCCCTCCAGAAAATATAATTGAAATCCATTAAGAACTTTTAGAGATATCGCGTGGACAATCATGAAATTTTAGTGATATTATCTAGTTAAGACATATAACTACGACGTAGGGGTGATAATTGTGAATGGGTCCACTCAAAAATCTAATTGGTTCTTTTCTAGTCTGTTGTCCATCTTCATACGAAATGCAATTGGAATTTATTGAGAACTCTTGGAGATATCGTGTAGACAGTCATGAGTGTTTACATAAATGTAATTGTAGATGAAAATGACTATTGGAAGGTGAAGAGAAAAACTCAAGAGATAAGTGTTACATCTCAAAATTTTGGATTATTATTCCATGGGCGTAGTTCGGTGCATTTTGACAGAGGCCAGCCATCTTTTTTAGAGAATGAATATTTGTGGCCGTTCACAGAAAAAAATGCTGTTTACATGTTCGATGCTGAAGAGGAGAATGTGAACATATGAACAGCATATTTTTCTCTGTGAACGGCCACAAATATTTTTCTCTGAAAAAGATGGCTGGCCCTCGTCGAAATGCATCGAACTACGCCCACAGAATAATAATAGAAAATTGAGATGTAACACCTGACTCTTGAGTTTTTCTTTTCACCTTCCGATTGTCATTTTCATCAACATTCTGTCGGATCACTTCACATCCACGATTCAAACATAAAGACAATTGAAAAAAAAAAATCCGAAAATATCTTTCAATTAAAAAATAGCCCTTTTTATCGTCCCTAATTCACTGTTTTCCCCACCCTTCTACACATTTTAATGGAAATTCACAGAGAACTTTCGGAGATATCGTGTGGACAGACGAATGAACAGATGCGACCGAATGCATGCACGTCTTTTCAACTTCGTTGATGGAAGTAAAACCAATTCTTGATGAAAAAAGAATGGTGATGACCAAATCAAGAAAAAATGTCAGAAAAATCTGAAGGGCACTTTTTTCTTTAATCACTGCACTAATTACTGTTACCACCTCACAAGTAATTTCAAGTATTACTAATGAACAATAGTACCAGTAATGGTAACGGCAGTGTTTTGGTGTTCTGATGGCAATAGTGATACTGAAGCCCACAATTAGTAGAATAATGTCAATGAATATTGGTAATAAGATTCCCCAAGGCTTGGAATTAAGTGATGGCACCGACTGTTGTGTTAATAAGTTTGTCTTTGACAGTTCAAAGAAAAGTAAGAGGAATTTTGATTAAAAAAACATTTCCAGTGGCGGATTCAGGATTTTTAGCTGGTCAGGGGTACATTTCTTTTTGAAAAACCGTCAACCATAACTGTCACCAAACATAGTTTTCTTCAGTTTTCAAGTTGGTCCTGCTGGTTGGCGTACAGGCCATACTAACGGAACTAGAAGGCTGAAAAATTGGAGATTCACCCCTCATTACATTTTTTTTCAAGTTCCTCCCTTAAAGAGGTTTTTAGTTGGGGGTTAAATTTGCCATGTAGATCTAAGCTAAATTGGTCGCTTAGTTTACGCGCAACAGCATTCATGCTTGTTTTGAGAAAATTCAAACTTTTTTAATGATCACTGTCCAACAAAAGGCGTGAGAAATAACTTGATCTCGCTTTTTATCAATTTTTTAATTGGTCACCCTGAACACGTAATGCTGTCAGAAACCATTGGCAGGTGACAGTTTTTATTGAGTGACTAACCAAACTTGTTCATTTTTTTGTCTTTACTCCAGCCGTCTAATGAGACAAAGAATATAAGTATCTATTTTAAAGATCTATTTATGATTGACTTGGGATTATTTGGGTTTTTATTCATAAAATCTATTTACATTACGTTATTTAAGAAAAAAAACTTTTTTAATTGTGTTTTTTGCGAGCAGGGGTGTCCGGATCCCCTACTTTGGGAAAGTATTGCTTGCATGACATCAAAGCTAATGAAGGAAAGGGGCGAATATTTGGGGAAAGGAATGAAGGAAGAAAGAGGACAAGAAGAAGAAGAAGAAGAAGAAGAAGAAGAAGAAGAAGAAGAAGAAGAAGAAGAAGGAGAAGGAGAAGAAGAAGAAGAAGAAGAAGAAGGAGAAGGAGAAGAAGAAGAAGAAGAAGAAGAAGAAGAAGAAGAAGAAGAAGAAGAAGGAGAAGGAGAAGAAGAAGAAGAAGAAGAAGAAGAAGAAGAAGAAGAAGAAGAAGGAGAAGGAGAAGAAAAGATGAGAAGCGGGAGGAAGAATTTAATGAATGACTAGGAAACCTGATTGGGTAAATAGGAAGAAAGATGAAAAATCATAAAAAAGGCAATGAATAATCATTACAAGGTAAGAAAAAAAAAGAAAAAAATTGTGAAGGAAGGAAAGAAGGAAGAAGGACAATCTGTGTCTCCCAACCCCAAACTTGACATCCCCGAAGGGGGATGGGCAGTGGCGAGGGCAACTTAAAAGTCGCGCCCAAGAAAATCAGCACTTACACAATTTTTTCTGTCTAGATTTTGCAAACATTCATTTGACAACCGTTTAGAAAAAAAAAAAAGATAATAAACAAATGAATAATTAGAATAGAAATAAATAAAGTGAAAAAAATAGAAATAAAAATTTGAAATGAATGAAAAATAAGTCAGAAATAAACAAATGAAAATGAATGAATAAAATAAAAATAAACGAATAAAAACTCGAGAAAAAAGTTGGAATCTTTCTTTCCCTTCTTTCTTTTTTTCTTCCTTTTTTCTTTCTTTCTTTCTTTCGTCATTTGAGGAGAATTTTCATGATACACCTTTTCATTCCAAATTCCCTCTGTTCGTTCTTTCTTTTCTTTCCCTTCAACCTATCCCATTTTTTCCTGTCAAATAGTAGAAGCAGAAGTCCTATTGAAAGTCAGGTGTCCCTTTTTTGTCGGACGGCATTTTCGTTAGTCGAAAAAAAGAAAAGAAAAAGGGGACTGAAAACCCGAATACGGTCAGTTTTTCGAGAAAACATTGCTTAGTTCTTAAAAACGCCGCACACAGAGATGGAGGCGTGACTACAAGAACGACCGCCCAACGACAGCTCCCGGGTGGGCGTGTCTTTTCAAACGTCGATATGAAGTAGTCGGATTTTTATATCTCTTCCCTTGTGTACATGGATTTAATACCGAGGAACAGATTTGCGTGTGTGTGTGTCTGAGGACCCCGGTACTGGCAACATGGGCAGTCGCCCAGGGTGCCTGTATTGTGTCTGAGACAATGTTTTTCAAATACAAATGTGAAAATTAAGTAAATTAAATAGAATTTTTTTAAAAAGTCCCTGACGTGAAGCCCGATTTTCCTGGAATATCTAACAGTTGAATACTTTCTGTTGCAATTATCGGAACTGAATTATTCTATCACCTGATTACTATAAATAACTTTCATTCCTATATATTATTTCTCACTATAAAAACAATAATAAATAAACACATGACTAAATAGATAAATAAATAAGATAACATTATACTTCAGAGAGCACCGAAGGTCAGCTTGCCTAGGGCGCCAGGAACAGCACTGTGTATGTGCATATGCGTTTGCACATGTGTTTTTGTGTGTGCATTTGCGTATGTGTATGAGAATGCAAGTGGATTTTGGCTCTGCCTCGTGAATGGAATGGTTGTGCATTCTCCACCGGTGACAAAACCATGATTGGAGGACTAGCGCTACACAATCTTCCTGCTAGGTCTCCCCTGTTTGACCTACTGTCGTTTCAAGCAAAGTTAAGTAAATATCGAGTCTGCATTAAGCTCAAGAGAAACACACGTGCACACACACGCACACACACCGAGGTGTATTCATTGTTAAGATTTGGGTTCTGTGAATTATTGAAAGCACACAAACACATATACACATGTATTAATCTCTTTCTCCACCCTCTCTATCTCTCTCTCTCAAACACACACACACATACTCTCTCACTCTCACTCTCTCTCTCCCTTTCTCTCTCTGTATGTATATTTATTACTTTATCATTAAGAAATGGATATCTATGATACGATAGAAATAATAATGAATGCGTTATATCATTTTAAAATGATCTCCGGTTATTACGCGATGAATATATCATTTGGCCTAGACAGCGTAAATGGAATAACAATTGAAGAAAATGCACCCAGAGCGACGCAAAGTTAAAGCGGCTACCTATCGGTCGCAAGTTCGATTCCTGCAGCAGCCCATTTTCTTTGATTGTTTATTCTATTTACACTGTCCAGGTCAAAATGATACATTCACCATGTATAAACGGGAGGTCATTTCAAATAAAGTTTCAAAATAATATAACGCATTTATAATATATATATATATATATATATATATATATATATATATATATATATTAGTATAGTACCTGACGGGAAGAGAATTTGTCGGATAATGGATGTTGCTTTTCCAGTAGACCGTAAAATTTAAAGAAAGTGAAAAGCTTGAAAATCTATCTAGACCTTGCCAGAGAACTGAATAAACTGTAAAACAAGTTAGCTGACTGTTATACGCATCATTATAGGCACACTTCAAACAGTCACAAAGAGCTGTGCAAAGAGGTTAGAAGAATTGGAAATCAGGGGAAAATCGAAAACATCTAGATGAAAGCATTACTAAAATCAGCTGGAATAATGTGGAAAGTGCTAAAGTATTGAGAAAACAATACTGAGGAAAGTATCTAAGTATTGAGAAAACAATACTGAGGAAAGTATCTAAGTATTGAGAAAACAATACTAAGGAAAGTATCTAAGTATTGAGAAAACAATACTAAGGAAAGTGCTAAAGTATTGAGAAAACAATACTGAGGAAAGCATCTAAGTATTGAGAAAACAATACTGAGGAAAGTATCTAAGTATTGAGAGAACTCTAGTGAAATTCACTCGTGTGAAATGTGTGGAATTTCAATGATTTTAATAACGAAGAGGAAAATTTGTCAACTTAATAAGAGCGATTGTCTATACCATTAAAATTCTGAAGTCGGCTAGAATGACGAGAATAGTGCTAACGCCTGGCATGAACTAGCGAATAATTGCTTGTAAAAGCCAATGTAACTTTTTTTATTGTTTCTGTCACGCTAGAGGAAACAGGGAGACTTGAAGAAACAGGAGACTTGAAGAAAAGGCTTGTGTCTGTGTGTTCTCATACGCTGAAGCACTCATCTATGTGTGTGTGTGTTCACGTCAACATTACTACCAATATTATTACTGCTGCTGATATCTTTGTAGTGAGAGAGAAAACAAATGCAGGCATCTCTGATTTTTCATGAATAAAACAAATGTTTTTTCTCATGTTAAAGAAGCTCGTTTGTTGCCCAAATCTGTTACCTTATTGTTTTAAAATTATGAAAAGAAAAGAAAGATATGAAGAGTGGTAAAAAATCGACAGGAAAATACATTTAGTTCGAGGTATGTGTTTTCTCTTTTTCTGTACTTTTACATTGTTATAATATTTGTTGTGTGGATGTACAAAATCCGACAAGGTGATAATAATAACTGACACTATGGAAATGAAAGAACTTAGAAACTAGTTGAGCACATCTAAATTTTTTCATTCAACGAAACCTATGCATTTCGCCCATACCAGTGATTCCCCAAAAGTGCGCTGCGTCTCCCAGGGGCGTCGCTGCATATTCGAAAATTTGGTAATTCAAGTTAATGATAAAAATCAAAAAGTTTACTTAAAATCAGTTTTTCTTTTTCAAATTGTAGTCGTTGTCTTCGTATGAACAAAAAAGTTTTGATCAATATTATTGTTAATAAGCGTTGTAAAAGTGATTTCTGATTTGAAAAAATCCTTTTGCCCCAGTAGAGCCACGATTTGGAAAAGTTAAGGAATCTCTCGTCTGTACCATAAACGAAATGCGCAAGTTTCGTTTAATAAAGAATATTTGAGATGCTCTAAACTAGTTTCTCAATGTTTTCCATACTTGTCTTATGTTGTCAATAACTAATACCATTAATATATATATATATATATATCTGTATGATTCACCTAAACGTAAATTGGCCTTCCATTTTTGACGGTCACTCTGCAAGACATAACAACAATGACAAATGAAATTAAATGAAGAAAACAAGTTCCCAGCAGACTGAGTGTTTGTAAGCGATTGATTACATCTTGAAGAATGTTAATAACGGGTCTGGTTAGTCACTCAATGTCCAATGTCTTTGGGCAGCAGACCATATTGGAGCGGGAGGAAAACTTGAGTAAATATTTAGATTTTCATGGCTGCGAACTGCACGCGTGGTAGATACATAGCCAGCCAGTTACCCAGTCAGCCAAACTAACTTGGAAACTGAAGAAACCAAATGTTGACAGATTTAGTTGACAGTTTCTAATAACCCTTATCTAGTTACCACCGTTATTAATACTAATTGCGGTAATCTCCATAAAATACTATCAATTAGCAAAAATAAGAATAGCTTAACGAGGATAACGGCATTGTTAATCAGAAAGCAAAAAAAAAAAAAAAAAGAAGTTGCAGTCTTAATAATCTAACTATATAATGAGCTTAAAAGTATTTTTCTTGTTTATTCGTTGTTTTTTTTTAAAAATTTGTTTGTTTGTTTGTTTGCGCTCAAATAGGACGATCTCAATGGTCGATTTACCTACTTAGTATAACATAACAATAAAATGACTGTTAAGGCTGCAAGTCTGTTTGTCACACATTGAAATAGCTTGAGATGAGTTGAGACAAAAAAACAAAACAAAAAACCCCATAAAATCAAATATTTGAATAATTAAAAATTAATTTCCTAATAAAATAGCCTTGGGCTCCTTAATGCTGATTCATACATAAATAACCCCGTCATTTCTGACTGGCATATTCTAGTAACAATAACTAGCTAGAGCCGTAGAACAGCCCCGGGTGTTGACAACCGAGATATCATCATTAATCTTGCATATATATTTAAGCAATTAAAGCGTACAATTTCGTTAAGTAATTTATTACCTATGGAATGTATCCCTATTAAATATAATAAACATGTAAAGGCAATGAGACTAATAAAGAACCACCATAGCCATCAAAGATGGCGAAGGGTTCTTCTCTTTTCAAATATTTTCATGATTGTTATTATTTTTTGTTTTTTTTGAGTTTATGTGTTTTAATGCTCCTGGCCATACCGTTTTGTCTACAGACTTGAAAAATGGCATTAGTAATCCACTAAACCCTTTCTAAAATGTTTTTTTTTAAAAACTTTTTATTTGTTTTTGGAAAGAAACTTTTTTGATCATTTAGAGGCCTTATTTTAACGGGTTTATCAACGTGTACTTTCTCCGGAAAGGTAAAAAAAAGCAAAAACTAAAACACTTTTAGAAGGGCTTTAGTGAAGTAATGGTGCCAATCTTCAAGTCTGTTGACAAAACGGTATGGCCAGGAGCGCCGGAACGTAAAAACAAAAATGCACACGTATGTATAAAATATAGAAAGGATAGAACTCCTTCGCTATCTTTGATGGCTACGTTTTTTCACCAATCCCAGGTAACCATAAATCAACCTTAAAAATAAATCTTTATCATATCCAATGTCTGATTAGACACGTTGAAAGAAAATGTGGACCCCCCCACACCTGCATAAAATCCTGGATCCATCATAAATTTTGATCAGCGTTTTTTTTCTCTCTAATTTTTGGGGCTTTTTGTATAAATATTGCAAATAAAAAAGGAAAAATGTGACATGTTCATCATTTTTGATAAGGTCGGACTGTTTTTTTCGTCTACGTTTTCATTTTTCACAACGTTTCGGCTATGTATCCTCCGGTCTTCGACGGGTGTTGTTGATTCTCGAAAGTGAAATCACTACTCAACATCTGACGGAGGTTGGAGGGTGCACGGCCAAAACGTTGTGAAAAAAATGAACACATATACAACTTTATCACGCATTATGATTAATACAGCTAAGACAAGAACTTTAATAAGTATTGATCTTTTCGGACCTTATCTTGGTTCATCTTCCGGACACAACGTTTCGGCCTCTGTATCCTCCGGCCTCCTCCAGGTAGATGCCGTAAAGGGGGAGAGTTAGGGATGCTGGGAAGAGCACCCCCCCCCGCTCTTCGAAACGTCAGGTAGGGCAGAATGTCCTCATTCAGCTGTCTATTTTTGATTGTGAGTGTTCCCTCGGTCATTATCACGTTCGTGTTGCTCTCAATTAACGGCATCCACCTGAAGAAGGCCGTAGAGTACAGCTGCTCAAACGTTGTGTTAAAAAGTTGAACCCAGATGAGGACAATAGTCCAAAAACACTTATATATGATGATGATACTTCATCAAATAGAAACCCTGCCAGAAACAACAATAACCCTGTCCCTCCGTCAAAATACTAGTATTTGTCCGTAAATATATATAGAGCCCTTAAAAATGACGGGATTTTTTATATTATCTATGGATGGATTAATATCTTAGAATATTTCTATTCCTAAACTTCGTTTCCTATCATATGAGTCTCCCCCCTCTCTCTCCCCCCCCTCTCTCTCTCTCTCTGTTTAATTAGCTTCAAAGAAAGAAAGAGGGTAAAACTTCTGTTTTCTTGACACAGTTACACACAGATACGGTGAACTCTCTATGTGTTAGTTAGCTACAGCAGTCAGTCACTCACTGGCCCATGTCTCCTCTTCCTCTCTTGAATCAGTTTCAAAGAGCGGAAAAGAGTAAAACTTATGTCTTCACCGAG
Source organism: Thysanoteuthis rhombus (assembly GCA_963457665.1). Classification (NCBI taxonomy): domain Eukaryota; kingdom Metazoa; phylum Mollusca; class Cephalopoda; order Oegopsida; family Thysanoteuthidae; genus Thysanoteuthis; species Thysanoteuthis major. The sequence continues at coordinate 3,280,110 of OY735223.1, forward strand.
ACGTGAACAGACGAACAAACATATAAACAAACAAACTTGGTGACTATGGTCTTTATACATAGAGATAACTTATTATAGAAGCATCCCAAGTTCCTGACTGCGACCAGAACCTAACTCCTCTATTTTCTCTCTCACTGTCATTTTCTCTCATTCAACAATCTGTCTTGCAGTTTCCAACTCAGTCGCTCCGATCACAAAACTTGATTTGGAGCTTTTTTCCCTCTAAATGAATCCTCCTTTCTACTTGTTCTGCTCCCTAAGTATCTCCGAAATCTATATTTTTTCTTTCTTTCTTTTTCTCCCTCTCTCTCTCTGTGTCTGTCTTGCTTTCCTTCTCTTTCTCCAAGAAGAAGTGTCGCAAAACCACGCCTCTTTTCGCTACCCAATTACCCAGCCACGCCCACTTTCCTCCCGTTGTCCCATCTTATCAGCTGCGTATTATTTACGAAGACCGCTACGATCAACGATACAAGAAGGCTAAGACCAGCCAGGATTACCCCTCCTTCTTCTCCTGTCCC
>OY735223.1:3285627-3293127 GCA_963457665.1 Thysanoteuthis rhombus
AAAGAAACGGCATCACAGAGACATAACTAATACATGTACTCCCTATCATGAACAGACAAAGATAAGAAGAGAAAAAATAAGCACCCAAAGAAGGCCGGAGGGTATTCGGCTGAAACGTTGTGTCTATAGCAACACCAATAACAAGTGAGATCAGAATAATACTTCGAGTAAATCAATACGTAATTTAAATCTCTTATACACTATATATCTCTGTCTGTCTATCTACCATTCTATCAGTCTGTTCATATCTATCTAATTACCTATATATCTTTTAATCAGTCAGTATATTCCTATCTATCTGACTGTAAGAATGAGAGTTTATTTATATGTATCTTAACATATATTTGCATAAATGTATCTTTAAATCAGTAAGATTACACATAAGACCATACCTTGAGAAGTATCCCAATCATCTATCTCTGTTTCTTTGTCCACCAAAGGCTCTTAATGTCTATCTACTTCATTATGTTTAAATGTATTTATGTATCTTTCTATCTTTCTATTTGTCTGTATGTCTATCTATCTATCTCGTTATGTTTCATGGTATTTATTTATGTATCTATCTATCTACTTGTCTGTATGTCTATCTATCTATCTCTTTATGTTTCACGATATTTCTTGTTTAGATACACTATTCAATGTCTACCGTATTCCACAATAATGCCGCAAAACTTTCAAGAACTTGGACAATTAAAAAAAAAGTGTGAAGAAAACTGTCAGCTGACAAGTACAAGAAGCTTATAGATGGCTAGATGAAACGTTCTAAGACAGTCGTTGTGGCAAATAGTGGTGAGTAACCAATTATTAGGGAAGGGCGCCAACATTCCTGTCCAGAAGATATTCTTGATTTCATCCTTGAAATCACTGAATGTAGGTTGGAAAATGATGATTTTTATGTTAAATTGCTTTGAACATCATATTGAAATTTTTTGATGATAAAAATGTGGGAATTTCTATTTTAGAAGATATTGTGCAGGTCAGACTAAAAGATAACGGTGACCGGGGCTATATATATATATATATATATATATATATATATATGTGTGTGTGTGTGTATGTGTGTATGTTTGTGTGTGTGTGTGTGTGCACGTTTACGTACGTCTGCGAGCACCTCTGTGTGTGTGCATGCGCCCCTGTGTTAATCTTCATATATGGTTGTACATGTGTAAATAGGTCTAGGCATGTTGATAAGCACTCATGGGCTGTAATTTCTTCTTCTTCTTCTTCTTCTTCTTCTTCTTCTTCTTCTTATTATTATTATTATTATTATTATTATTATTATTATTAGTATTATTATTATTATTATCATTATTATTATTATTATTATTTCTCATTTTCACACCAGTTATCCGATGGATCTCGCTGAAGGTGTGTTTGCGTGAGTGCTTGTGTGTGTTTTCCTCCTCTGTTAGGCCACTGCTAACAGCTGGTGTCGTAGATCTCATATTTCTAGCACTTTCCTCAGTTCCAAGCAGTGCTGTGGTTTGCACAATCTCAATCTTTCCTTTCACCCCTAGTTCCTCCAATCTCACCTTCAGTGTCTTTGGTACGGTTCCGAGTACACCTATTGTTACAGGTAGTACCCTATCATTATTATTATTATTATTATTATCATTATCATTATTATTATTATTATGATTATTATTATTATCAGTAGTAGTAGTAGTAGTTGTAGTAGTAGTATTAGTATAATTATTATTGTTATTATTATTATTATTATTATCATTATAATCATTGCAAATATATAGATACGTAGATAGATATACACACACAAACACACATATATGCATATATATATATATATATATATATATATATATACATACACACACACACACACACATAAATATATATATATAGCTCCTGGCAGTGGACTCTGGTTCCACATGGTACATTTTAATACACACTCACACACCACACACCACTGATGATGGGACGAATCCCGAAACATGTATGGACTATTGACATATAAGGATTAATAAACCTTACCACCAAAAACTTCACTCCCGAGTCTGTCTCACTCTCTAAAGTACACATTATATATAGTGAAGTTTTTGGTGGTAAGGTTTATTATTATTATTATTATATATATATATATATATATATATATATATATATATATATATAGAAAGAGAGAGAGAGAGAGAGAGAGAGAGAGAGAGATAATTAGATAGATAGACAGTTGACAGCATAAAAAGTGTATATCATTGTGTAAATCATATCCAATAAAGAGATCTTGCTAAATCTATTCTCTCTTGTTGAGGATAAGTGTACACAATAGATGCAGAACTTCATTTAGACATTGATAATCAGGTGTGTGAGTGTGCATGTGCTAGTATGTGTGCATACACACATATATATATTTATATGTGTGTTTATTACAGTATTGAGTTCAGTTTTTGCAGAGAGTCCAATACGTATGGAGTTTGTGATTGACTAAACTAAGATGAGTAAATGAATATATTATGCGTGATAGATAGGTAGATAGATAAGAAGAGACTGAGATATATATATATATATATATATATATATATATATATATATATATATATATATATATATAGATAGATAGATAGATAGAGAGAGAGAAAGAGAGAGAGAGATAAATTGATGGATAGATAGAAAATTATATTCGTATGTATAAAATTAGATCATATATTATAGAAATACATTAATATCTAAATACAATCATTTATCTAAATTGGGTGTGTATGTATTTGAATATGTGTGTGTGTATTTGTTGTATGAACGTAAGTTTATCCGACGGATTGGTCTTTATGATTTTAAAAAACTTTGATAAGTAATACGTTTTTTCTCCAATCTTTCACTTCCACATTGTCAAATTACTACCACAATCTCTCTCTCTCTCTCTCTCTCTCTCTATATATATATATATATATATATATATATATATATTCGTGTGTGTATGTGTATGTGTTTACGTATAATCTCGAAAGCTTTATATCTTTAAACACTAAGCATTATAAAAACTTTTCAATAGATTTTTTTTTGCGTCACTTCAGTCACCCATCTATCCATATCTATATCAAACATTTCTATGTCTTTTTGATGTTATACAACACACATTATCAAATGTTCTCTTGGATCAAAATTTAAAGTGATATATATATATATATATATATATATATATATATATATATATATATATATATATATATATATACATATATATATATATGTATATAGATAGATAGATAGATAGATAGATAGATAGATAGGTAGATAGATAGATAGATAGATGGATATCAATTACAACTTCAAAGTAATATAATGCAGTAATATAATCATTTCTGTCATATATCCATTGATTAATATATACATAAATATGTGTGTGAAAGAAAGTAATATTATGATCCATTATCAGGAATTTCTACAAAAACAATAATCGACTAAAAACATCAAATAGGGATATAAGAATTTATCTAAAAAGTTATTTCATTATAAAATAGAATTTACATATAATTCCAATTTAAATAAAGTATTTAGAAATGACTGATTTTGATAACAATACGTATTTAGTAGCATTTTAAGGGATTACTCTCTCTCTCTCTCTCTCTCTCTCTCTCTCTATATATATATATATATATATATATATATATATATATATATATTAATTACACATGTTTAAAAGAAGGGATGCTGTCTAAATACACGATATATACCCACTATATATATAGATACAGATATAGATAGATAGATAGATTGATAAATGTATGAAGGAATACGGTCTCAAGTTTAATTGTTAGATTCTACGTGACTATCGTCGATGATTTTCCAGATCTTGAAGCAATCAACTGCTTCGTTAAACACACATGCATTTCACGTGTGATTTTTCGATCCGATTCTGTAATACAATTACGAAGAAGGTCAATAAAAGGTCTGAAAAGAAAAGTGAAAATTGAGAAATTTGAAACTCACAGCGAATGGGTCTCGAGCAATTTAGAAGTAAAAGAATAATACATTTTGTATGAAATCATGCGCACAATAATGTCAATGTAACAAACGTTCGATATATATATATATATATATATATATATATATATATATATATATATATATATATATATATATATATATATATATATATATATATATATATATATAATGGATATTTATGATTATAGATTGTCTTACATTATATAGAAACTCTTATTTGAAATGATCTCCAGCCGTTACATGGTTAAGCTATCACTTAGCTTAGACAACATATTTTGCCAGATTTTAGCTCAATGGGAAGAGCAATGCTACGTTGAGGCAGCTACTCTATTAGTCACAGGTTCGATTCCTGCAGCAGTCCCATTTTTTAATTGTTTATTATATTAACGTTGTCGAGTTCGAGTGATACATTATCCCTGTAACGACTGCAGATCATTTCAAATAAGAGTTTCTATATAATATAACGCAATTTATAATCATATATATATATATATATATATATATATATATATATATATATATATATATATATATATATATATATATATATATATATATATATATATATATATATATATATCAAAGTACAAATCAGTTATTCAGTATCCGATAGGTGGTGGGTTTATTTCATAAAGTGTTCGATGCATTCAACATGAAGTTATATAATTTCACCATATATATATGTATATATATATATATATATATATATGTGTGTGTGTGTGTGTGTGTGTGTGTGTGTGTGTGTGTGTGTGTGTGCATATAATATAAATAATGATGCGAGATTTTCATTTACATTAGATATATTTCACATCCATAAGTTCCTTGCGAGCTGCTAAAAGCGGTATGCATTCGTTTGGTGAACCTCAATGATTCAGCATATATATATATATATATATATGTGTGTGTGTGTGTGTGTGTGTGTGTGTGTGTGTGTGTGTGCGTGTGTGTGTTTATACACGATATTTGTGAGAAATAACTACAGAACAACAAAAGACTTTCAATCAGTTTTTTTAATCTTTTATGTTCATTTTTTGCAACTATTCATTTTGGTTGTTGTTGCCTTTTGTCGCTACTAAACCCTGGTCGGTTTCCCTTCGGAAGTGTGTAAATGAATTAACAGCGCGAATCGTAATAAAGAATAAGGGATGATACCGGGAAAAGCGGCCACAATTAAGATGAAGGTAAATAGAAACAGAAAATTATTAATAATGATTTACAATACTCAATCAAATGAAAAAAAAAAAACATGGACTTTTGTTTAATCTACCTGAAAATTTTTAAAATCCAAAAATACGAAATTACAAAACAAATAGAAAATATATAGAACAGATTATATATAGAAATAAATAAGATGAAAAGAAACTTACTTAATATATATTTCTAAGTACATATAAGAAATTAATAGCAAAATGAATGAATGAATGAAAGCAAACAGTCATAATATCAGAAATTCATCTAATACCAGGGACCAACACTTCCTCCCCCCCCCTTCCTCCACCTTTCTCTGAGAATAATCGTAACTGCTACTACTACTACTATTACCACTGGCCTTATCATCGCATTTATTATTGCCGATGTGATCGGGTAGCACTTACCTTGTATCGACTCTCTGGAAATCATACCTACACAGTTCTCTGCTACTACCTTTCATTGGTACTACAGACACGACCACCACCACCACCACTAGCAGAACCCCCAGCATCACCAGCACCAGCTCTAGCAGCCTCCGCCGTCAACGCCCTCACCTCGGCACCAGCAACCACGACCACACCCCTTTCACCACTCCTCGCCCCACCATTGCAGAGTCTCCTACCACAGCGACCCTCGTCTCTCAGACTACCACTACGACCCACTACCACCAGGAAAGGGAGAGTTTTAGTTCCGTCAGGAGAAAAACACACAGAATTGGTCGGTGCGAGCCCAACTAACTTTCTTCCTAATCAGTGAAAAGAAAAGAAGAAAAAAAAATAACAAAACTTAAATGCCGCATCGCTTTCTACACGGACAGACGACAGGAAGGAATTGACAGGGAAAGATGTGTTCAAGACTCTTGTTAATACATCATAAATAACTATATGTATATATATAGATATACATATTAATATATGGCATTCAAAAAATAACATCAATTCTTGAATGTCGCATCGTTCCAACAGAGACATACGACGGGAACTATTTAACAGCGGAAGATGTAGACAAGGCTCTTGTTCACACGCCACACACACACACTTATATATATATACATATATATACAAACATATATTAATACATTAATATATAGAGAGAGCGATATAAATATTTGTATGTATGTTTTTTTCTCTTCTTTTGTTATCTTCTTTTTCGTCAATATAAGGGTAGAGAAAAAAAAGGAAATTTTCGTAATTAGAAAAGCGCTCTGAAGTTTATTTCATCGACATCACCAATAACGGCCGCTTCATATTAACAACTGATAGTGGTGAATACCTTGTAACAATCACTTTCAAGAAATATATGCAATATATATATATATATGTATATAAAAGTATTTATATATATGTATATATAATTATATAAATCTATAGATGTTCCAGTTTCAAAAGTGAACAAGAAAAAACAACTTTCCCTGAACAGAAAAATGCAAACCAAATAAGAAAGAAAACTGTGCGAAACGTAGAAACTGAAAGAAGGTTTATCAAAATATATTTATATAAGTCTATATATATATATATGTATATACGTATATATGTATAAATATATGTTTGATTTTTTAAAACAAAAAAAGACGAAAGGAACTCTTCGAACTAGATAAAGTTCTAAGAAAACGCTTCAAAATATATAGAAATCAAAAGATTTATCTATCTCTCTCTCATTCTCTCTCTCTCTCTCTCTTTATATATATATATGTGTGTGTGTGTGTGTGTATGTATGTATGTAAAAAGATACGTGTGATTATTTGAAAAGAGGACAGTGAAAGACAAAAATAATGCTTCAGACAATGGAAACGGCTCAAAGTACGGAAACCTATCGCAGTAACAAATTGAAATCATAATTGGATACAAGGACAAGTAATCTTTTTTTTTTTTCCAAACTGGAAGCGAATTTACGGAAAGGACCATGTTTACTCCACCCAATCAATCAAGGACTCATATCTTCGATTCACAATCCGTGTGGACTTTATTCTACTAAAACAAATGCAAGGTAAAAGGTAAAATCTAATACCTACATCAGGACTTCCCTCCTACAAATTGTTTTCAAAAAAAAAAAAAAATAAAAATAATAGGAGGGAAAAAAGAAAAAAAAAGGAAACCAGTTCTCGATTTCAACAATCAATTATACGCTAAATATCACAAAAGCATATTTACACCCACACGCTTACACACGCTTACACACACACACACACACACACACGCGCCTTATTCAGCATATCTTTATCTTGGTAATGGTTAACAAGCTGGTCTTGTAGATCATTACAACAGGGTAGTATATTGTATGCACATAAACACACACACACACATATATATATATATTGATTTTCAATTGGCGGGATTTTATATTGTAAAATCT
>OY735223.1:3300627-3340627 GCA_963457665.1 Thysanoteuthis rhombus
GTAGATAGATAGATATGAAGAGACTTTTATTGATTGATATAAACAGACTGAGATAGCTTAGATAGATAGATGAACAAGATAGATACAAATAGATACATAGATAGATTGATAGGTATGAACACACTGGGATAGATAGATTTAAACAAAATAGATTGATAGATAGATAGATAGATAGATAGATAGATAGACAATTCACTTTCTTGAACTCTCTACTACTCCTTGAACACACGAACACAACGCTCGCCTTACACACCTGCTTTACACGCCCCTTTGGTGTGTATTCCCCTCCACTACAATGTGTGTTTTTAACCCGCCTTTTGCTTTACACAGTGTACAACCCTCGTGCCCTGCTATGCGATCTGTGGGTGTGAACGCATGGTTACCCCCTAACGCCTGTCTAACGGCGTTGGTTAACGCGCTTCACACCCGTCTTGTTTTCTTGGGAAACCAACTGAGTTAAGCGTTCAAGAATTCGTTGCTTGTCTTTTTTTTTGTTTTTCTGTTTTTTGATAATGATTTTTTTTTGTTTTTTTTTTATTTTTGCTTTGTTTTTTATTTTGTATATTTGTTTTTTTTTTTTTTTTTTGAAGACAAGCAAGAGATTATAATGTTTTTTTTTTCGAAATATTGTCTGCTTTTCTTGATAAAACGAAATACCCTACCAGATCCGGGAAAAATATGCTGGATCCGGACCTTATAGGGGGCAAGAGGTAACCACCAACTTCGGGTAAATCAGTGACCAAAGGGTTCCCATACACCTTTGCCGTCCCACCGGTTGGTGTAAAACAAAATTTATTTTTTCTGTTATCATCTTGATACAGAAATTTTTTTAAAGGTCTGTATATCATTACTTTGGAATATTTGAGTTATTTTTACTCAAATAATTAAAAGTAATGATATATAGACCTAGAAAAAGACATTGTATGATTCGATAGACTGAATGTGGAAGAAAAAAAAATATTGCACCCCCTCCGCTCCTAAACCTAGATCCCCCCAAACCCCCTTAATTCTATTTTTAAAATTTTAGCAGCATTTTGATTAAACAAGCTATTAAAGCGAAATTGTTTTCCTAACAAAATCAACGGGTCTCTTTCGTTATTCGCCACCAGACCGAAAGGTTCATAAGCAGTGGAAACTGACCTGTTAGGTTTATTTCGTTACCCCCCCCCCACACACACACACAGAAACTCAGCTTAGACCCAAAATCCCAACCTTAACCCCAGCCTGGAAGAATTCGATTGCTTTCTTATTGGAATCAATTTCTCGAATTAGAATAATAATTTACATATATTATTCGTATAATGAACAGTGTGACTTTTTCTCTTTGTTTCTCTGTCCGTAACAATGGACTCTTCCACTAAGACGACACCAGTAGTTTATTTTCTAAAAATATCGTATCATGGAAATTCAAATATATCTGTGAATTTCCTCACGGGAATTAACTAGTAATAATATGAATGGTTTAATAAGACTAAAGAAATATTTATACTATTGTTAGGTCAGAGCGAGGACTATTGTTTAGATAAGATAAAATAAATTTATCATATCAATTTCCACTGTTTATGAAAAATTAGGTATAGACTAACGCAAATGTCTCAAATCCACAGAGATATCACAAATATTCGTCCACATCAATACAAATAAATAGTCAAATTTTACTCATATCAGAAAAGAACCATGTTTTATGTACTTTTTATTCCAAGAAAGGCAGAAAAATCGTTTTGCATTCGACAGTGAGTGCCATAAGTATCCGATACATTCCAATACGTTCAACATCCTTATACTCTTTCAAAATTGACGGATTTGGGGGACGAAAAATTTCTGATTTTTGTGCATAACTTTTCAATGTTCAATCTTGTTTCAATGCTGTTTTGATTCTCGAATTAAAAAAAAAAATCTTCGTTCAAAATTTTATCAATTTTCAAGCTCTATAAGAATGAATTAAATAAACCTTTTGAAATGTATTAGACATCTATTGCACTCATTGTATATTAAAAGATATTCATCAACATAAACACAAAATTAGAAAAAAAATCTTACTCGTATCCGGTGAATACTGTGTTCGACGTGCCTTTTCATACTAAAAATGATAGAGACATTTTTCTGCGACTTATATGTGAAAACGATGCGCTTCTGCAAGGCGATAATTAACCTTTACTACTGGGGAGTAAATCTTTTCATGAATATTTTCTATTCATCCAGGCATGGATTTACGGTGTATGAAGGGGGTCCAGACACCAGCCCCTGCTTGAGTTAAACGCAATAAATTAAAAAAAAAAAACAAAAACAATGAAATTCAAAAGTTTAAAAAATATTTTTAAAAACTCTAAATAATCCGAAGTAATTATCAATTAGCTTTGAAAACTAAAAGAATATTATTTTTTTCTGATATAAGTAAATCGAATGTAAGTAAAAAATGCTACATCACATTCTACATTATTGTTCTTTTATAAATGATTTTCTACGTACTTACCTGTGAAAATATTTTTCTCATTTGGAATTCAAAAAATCCTGAACCCTCTGGCTCTAATTCCTGGATCTGCCCCTGATATCGTAAATTTCTAATCGTTTGCGTCGTTGAATTTGATATTTTCAATTCAAGTACAGGATATTTCAATCGGTAGAAGCAATTTGATTTGACACTCAATCATGATTAAACATAATTTGTACTTATACAAAAATATTGGAAAAAATTGATGGTGAATTCACGCCCTTAAACTGAAAAAGCATTTAAAGAAAAAAAAGTGACAAAAATGATTTCTCGAGGGAAGAAATAGAATTACCTTGGAACTGAATAGGAACTTGAAAAAGGACGAAAAGAAAACAACTCATCTATCTATCTATCTATCTATCTATCTATCTATCTAACTATCTAACTATCTATCTATATATATATATATATATATATATATATATATATATATATATATATATATATATATATATATATATGTATATATATATGTATATGTATGTATATATATATATATATATATATATATATATATATAGATAGATAGATAGATAGATAGATAGATATAATGAACGTGTGATTTTTGCATATATTCATGTGTATAGAGATAAACATTAATACATTTATTTATTTAAAGTTAGAAAAAATGAATTCAACAAGGTGCAATAGAACAACAATCTATAAGATGTTGAAAAGACTCATCCTAATCCATTAATTAATCCATAAAAGATTTATATATATATATATATATATATACACACACATATATATATATATATATATATATATATATGTACGTATATATATATATATATATTGATTGTTCGATTGATTGATTGATTGATAGATTGATGAATATGATTCTTTTTGCTGAAATATATAGGTATATGAAAATATATATGATATATGTATGATTTTATTTTTTGTGATCTTTGCCAATATTCATAGTATAAGATAATATATTTATATACTAAATTTTATATAGAAAGGTTGAAAATCAAATTAAACAAAATACCCAAGAATAAAAATCAGCAAATTATTGAAAATCTCCATCCTAATCAATTAAATACTCAATTATAAATAGATGTATTTAGAATGAAATATTGATCTGAAGTCGTAAGAGGCGGTCGTATTAAAAATATTGAATTTATTGTATTTTTTCAGCATTTTGTTCACTTCGAAGAAAAATATTTCTGATTTCTACAGAATTGGAACCAAATGAGATACATTTTCCTAATTTAATATAAGACGAAAGGCTTTTTAGATTAACGGAACTTAATAGTATTAAGAAAAATTGCTATTACATTTTTTTATATCTACTACTAACGATAACATGAAAAGAACCATCTTTGTAGTTTATTCTGCTCTGTAAATATCAAAGGAAAATATAAACTGGGATGATTACATTAATCAAAGTAAAATTATCAGTCTCGATTCTGAAAAAAAGATAGTCAATTATAAAACCTTACTTGTTAAAAACCGTCGTCTCAAGATCTGCTATTTAAACTTCGTCTTTCATTATCTATTCAGATAATTCGAAACGAGTAGATTCGATGAAAAAAGAGCAGTTCCCTACAAAATATCAAACGAATCTAATCATTATTTTTTACAGCATAGAAGAGAATTATTTTAAAAATGCGAATTTTAAAATTTTTAACTATTATCCAATGTTGTTCGTGACACCCAAAATATTCTAGAAAAAAAACCTTCTATAACCAGAAAATAGATTATCAAGTAAATCTATCTATACAATGAAGTATGTGACTTTTTCTGTATGTTGGTTTTTCTATCTGTAACAACGGACTCTTCCACTAAAGGTAACAATTTTGCTTTTAAAATTATCTCCCACCAACCATTTGGAACAATAAAAGAAGTAGTGATTCTCTACAAAATATTAAACGAATCAAATCATTATTTCTTACATCCACTTTATTGAATTCGATCACATTGAAACCTCAGGTGAAATTGCTTGGTAGAAGCATTTATTCATATTATAAATAGCGGGTAGATATTTTCCCAAATGCTTTACGGTGAACACACAACAGAAGTGACACGAACAACGAGTCACATCCGTGGTTAAACTTACTGATCCCATCGTCAAATACGTTTTTAGGTGACCTACGAAAGTAAGCCCTTCGTTTCAAAAAATGATATACAGTATAGAATAAAATCCATATACAATACATTATGATAATACTCTATATAAGATAGCAAACTGCATGTTTATCTATAAAATGATGCTATATATCAAAATCAGAAATTAAGGAGGATTGTGTTTAATCAAAAATGCTGGGGAGCCATATCCATATAACTGTTTTGTTTTTAGATCCCCGAAACGGTTACATGGTAAACAACAGATGATTCCTATAAGAAAAATTTACATATGGTACCATAATATCTATTTCTGATTTTGAAATTAAAGAAAAAGATTTATTCATTAGTAACCACAAAAGAGCTATCATTATTTTGATCGGAAATCTTATCGTTATCAATTTGAAGATTCTTTTTAAATCTCCAAACTTTTAAAAAAAGATAAGTAATTGGGGTTCAAATGTAAATCATTATTTTCACAAATAAATACGGCTGAAAGGAATCAAATTTCAATCCTCAGAATCATAACTGAAATATGTGATCAGGCATTTTCAATTAACATTTGAGTCGTTGTTCTTAATAATTGAAATTAAGAAAAGAGCCGAGAAGAAAAATCAATTGAAGAAATTTAACCACTAAACCGATTGATATTGTTTTTATAGAATTAGATGGAAAATATCTCAAGAGATTTCTATTTAAAGCTAATTCATGATTATTCGTGATATTTTTCTTTTATTGCTTAAGATTTCTTGCTCTTGATATTTAGAAAATAGGCTTTATCCAAGCAGGGGGCGGGGGCCAAACCCCCTGTTCCCCCATCCTGATCCGTACCTGAATGATCTAAGGGGGTGATTCTGACTTTTATTACATCGGTCAATTCCGTAGAGAATCGGGTGAAATAATTTTGAAAAAATACGATTTTAAAATTGCAGACATTTAGCGGGATCAATAGACAATAACGATGGTATATAAGACCCCCTTACCTTATTCCAGCAGGCAATATTAAGGAAAAAACAACATTCCCCTGAATTCTTTACATTTAGCAAGAAATTTCTTCTATTTGTCCGTAAGTTTTGGTCAATGAAGGACAGGACACAAAAAGGTTACATTAACTTTTGAACCATTTTGAAGACCGGTCAAATATGGCAGTTGCTAGATATTCTGTCAAATTCATAGTGAAATGAACGTTTTGGAGTCTTACATCGTGTTGATTACATTGTAATCAGAGCCGAATCTAACATTGTTATGGCCCAGTCAATAACATTTCTTTGCGCTTCTTCTATTTTTCTATTTCGCTATTATTTTTCAAAGAAATCAAAACAGAAATGAAACATTCATAAAATTATAATGTCTAATTTAATCTGAAGTCCTTTATGGATCAATAATCAACGTAGTATGATACACCCTTAAACGGATTGGAATATTGAAGAACATTGAAAATAAAATAAAATATTTAAAAAGACATTTTGGGGGCGGAAGGACAGCTAAAATCTTGTTACAGTTTGACCTCGTTCTCAATTCAATAATTAATTTCAATGAACTAATATTATGATAAAGTAATGAACAAGGGTGAGAATGGAAGAGGGTGTTTATGATTAGATGGGGGCAAATGAAACTCGATTTTCACTATAAGTCTCATTCATTCATTATTCCTACCTCACAAGTCTGAAGCCTAAAATTGAGTTATACTGGTATTAGATCACAGGATTATAGACTAATTGCAGAAGTGATCTATGTTAACAGATATATTACTCTTTCCCATTTGTATGTTATTTTAATTAATATAGATACATTCCAAAGGTGATTAATTGCTTTAACAAAATTGTATCCTTTGATAGCACAAATATATATTCGAGAGTAATGATGATATCTTTGTTGTCAAATTTCCATAGGTCCAATCATTATCATTATTATGGTTTTCTTTATAATCTGTAATAGTAGTACCAATGTCATTATTACAATCATTGTTGTTATTCGTAGCATTCATTACTTCCGTCATTTTTCACATCGGAACTATCGGGCAGTTCTAAATTGAGATCAAGTGACAGCAAGTCTACTCAAAGCTCCAAGACGTTTCTTCTTCTTCTTCTTCTTCTTCTTCTTCTTCTTCTTCTTCTTCTTCTTCTTCTTCTTCTTCTTCTTTTTATTATTATTATTATTATTATTATTATTATTATTATTATTGTTTGAATGTACGACTGTTAAGCATTTTCATCATTATTTAATTCTGCTCATATCTTTCACCCTTTATTCCCCTCCAAGCACATTCTGACAATGTATTGATCAAAAGTAATAATGGAAGGGGGTGCTTATACTTGAACAGGAGTAAAAAGGACTCGACCTTTACTATAACTGTAAATCATTCATTACTCGTCCCTCACAAGTCTGAAACCTAAAAATCAAGTTATAGTAGTTGTAGACTGCTGAAATATAAACAAATAACAAAAGTAATCAATAATAATAATAATAATAATAATAATGATAATAATAATAATAATAGCAGATATATTAGTTCAATTTGCTTTAACATGTTATAATAGTTGATATAGATACATTTCATAGGTAATAAATTACTCCAACCAAAATATTTACTTCAATTGCAGATATATATATATATACGAGAGTGATGAATTGTTGACAACAGTGGGATTTCAACGAGTCCAAATAGTTATTGTCAGACTCCAGTTCAAGCATGGGATTGACTCTGTTTTTCTATCGTAACAAGAACAAGAACAATCCTCACCTAATTCAGGAGAGTGATCTCTTCATTGTTCGTCGGTCCCATCATGTTAAACTAAACCGATTAATAAAATCACCGTACACTTACCGTGGAATTCGAAATCGCAACAGACTGTTTTATAGGCGACTCCCTCACCGACTGAGCTAAATTGATAAGTCATACGTATCTACCAAAATTTTTGTTTGGAAGTCAATTCTAACAAATAAATACATTTATGAAATTAACATTCTTCTTCCACGCTTTGAAATCACGACCAAATGATTGTTAGGCGACTCTATTACCGACTGAGCCAAACTGACGAATCTTGCCTATCTTTAAGAAAGTATGTTAGAAATACGTAAGCGCTTATTTCTTTCTGGTGAATAAATGCATTCGCAAAAAAATAAAATAAAAAGATATATTTTTCATTAATTTCATTTGTTATATATAGAATGGAAAAAAAGTTATTGTTTGTCTGGGAGTTGGAGAGGACTTTGACCCTGCTGCAGCTAGGCTTGTCGTCTTATTATTAAATCCCTTTCATTAACGTTTTAAACAATTAGAAAACACTTTGGATTAAAACGAACAATATTATTAACCGAATATTACATACCATCTCTAAACCTTATGAAACCAGAACACAACATTAGAGTTTAAAAATTAAAATCTCATATATATCTTTATTACCACACCTAACCACCCGGCATTTTATTTCTCCGAAATGTTGAAAGAATTATTTAAAAAAAAATCTAACCTTGTTTTCCTGTGTACAGTCTACCACCATGGAAAACACGCACCCTTGATTAAGTTTCAATTTCGAATCAAAAACGCATTATCCCGTCTATACATAAAATTATGAATACAAATTTGTATCACAATCATGTTTCCTTAGATAACACGCACCAAGATTTTTCAGCTCAATATTTCCGGAAAAAAAATGCAGGGATTTTTTAGTTTAATATTTTCGTAAAAAATGCGGGTTATATATTGTGAAATACGGTAATTTAGAACTGTAAGTAGTTGAATCCGTGTTAACCACGATTAATAATTATTGTGTTTACCGGCTTATAAGACGCGTGGTTTACAAAAGTATTGGGAGGAGACAACTACTCGCTGCAATTCATCCAAGCCCCATTTCGAGCTTTGGTTCGCGACCCCTAGTCATAATACCAGTACATTGAAAATTGCAGTATGAAATTCGTATAGTTAGAAATCGTCAACCAAGGGTTTCTTCAGTTGTTGAGTTACTCTAGCTGGCTATGTATGTATGTATGTATGTATGTATGTATGTATCACGCTTACAGACCGCACCAATGGAGCTAGAGGGATAGAAATTTCAACATTTACTACTTATCATATCTAGAATAGCATTTTTTTCTTACCCTCAACCCCTCTGCCTAAATAGGCTTTTAGTGGAGGTACAATTTACTACGTAAGTTTATGCTATATTTGTCCCTTAGTTTGTGGTCCACAACATTATCGCTTATTTTTTTCAGGTCGGAATTATTTTAGTAATCATTGCCCAACAAAAGGCGAGAAATGTAACTTATCTATTGATCACCCCTTTTTAAATCTTTTGATTGATCATTCCAAACACGGCATACTGCCAAAAGACGTTGGTCATGCAATTTTTATATGTTTTAAATGTGCGTCTTGTATACCGGTAAATACGATAATTAATATAAAATGTTTTGCCCAAACATATGAAATAATTTGATGTCTTATCGATAGTATTTTGTCTATAACTAAGAGAGCTCATTAACATACCAAGGTTTGTTCGGTTCAATCTCTTCTCCACATCGTTGATGTTCACACAACATTTCGGCCAATTCATTCTGTGGCCTTCTTCAGGTGTAATATGCAATATCCCCTAAGTAAAGGTGTCCTTTTTTTTATCGGTCTCTTTCTTCAGCGATTAAAAAAACCAAAAAAAAAAACAAAAACAAAAACAAAAAACCGGCATCAAACAGAAAATTTAAACGTTAACCTAAATAAGGCCGTAGATTGGATCGGCCGAAACTTTGTGTGAACACTATGGATGGGAAGTAGATATTGAATTGTTCAAACAAAAGTTGGTGAGTTATATTTTCTTATTTTTGAAATTGAACCTGAGGTTTTTGAGAAACGAATATATGGAGAATTCAGGTGCAAAACCCGCTAAACGCCACCCTCATGAAAAAATGATAAAAAACAATTGAATCAAGTTACGTTTAGGAAAATATCAAATTTTATCCAGCAAAGAATAACGTTTTATTGCAATTAAGGGGGGGGGGGTTAAGTGAAGCTGAACAAAGAAACCTGATATAAATTGTTAATCTGAAACAAAAGATGTCAGGTGGGTTTAGAGGTGTTTTGCACCAGAAGTCTCAATATTTTATCCATAATATTAAAACTACATCATCGTAATATTTTCTGCAGGAAGGACAGGCAAATAAAAAAAAAAGACATATCCGGAAAATCGGTGCCCCCGGGCGGATCGGAAACTAACGGATTTCAATTGACCCCCTGCCTCTCTTGACCTTACTGGCCACGGATCCCACCATGATGAACTTTGTACGTCCAGCCTACGGCTCTCTGACAGTTTCTTCAACCGATTCTCTAGGGTTAACGTCAGGTTCGTATACGACCCATCCAGCACTTCAGCAACGATCACCGTTCGCTATTCAGGAACTTCTGGGCCTGGGAAATTCGGACACACCCAAATCCCGGCCCGTTACCCAAGCGGATGTCTTACTATCTACATCGGCTTACATCTCTCGGCCCCTCGGGGCCCCCGGACACAGTACACCGTTTAAAGACACTAACCCGATACCATACAGTACATGGAGGCCAACTTTTATCGACTCGCTGGGGTCAGCTGCAAATGCTTTTACGCTGACCGCTCCCCAAAGAGCGTTGATGTCAAAAGACCCAGCAAGGCCAGGTAAGACATTTTGAAATGGATTTTTTATGTGATCGATTTTTCTTCCAGGCTGATTGTTTAAAATTTATTGATACTTGAAAATTTCGAAAGTTAAAAAAGATCAAACTTTGGAAAATGCAACTAATTTCATTGTTTTGTTCTGTTTTTGTGATTATATCATTGAAAAAGATTATCTGTGCAAGATGGAGACCACACCAATAACAAAGAGGTAATCACAGAACATATTAAACAATAAAAATACAAATGAACTGAATTTCTTTGAATGATTAACACAACGCTTGAAAATCGATTCCCCTACATTTATATTTTTGAGAAGTATTTGAAAACACAGTGGACGGTGCTTATCATAATCATGGATAATATTATCAAACAATTATCTCTTTCTCTCGGCACACACACACACACACACATATATATATATATATATATATATATATATATTGTGTCATCCATTACAACTACTCAGTGTAGCTATAGACTATCCATTATCCAATCCAGTACCACGATGCAGGATTGAAACCTTCGCTTCAGACCCGGAGGCCGGTATCCTACCTCTGCGCCAAGGAACTGGACGGTCAGTAAAGTTGAATAAAAGTGATAAATTTATTTTAGCACATATTTCCCATCCACCAGAGTGCTCTATTTCTATGGAAGAGCATTGCATAAGCTTATATATATATATATATATATATATATATATATATATATATATATATATATATATATATATATATATATATATATATATATATATATATATATATATATATATATATATATATATATATATATATACATATATATATATATATATATATATATATATATATATAGAGAGAGAGAGAGAGAGAGAGAGGAGAGGGAGAGAGAGGGAGGATGCCGCTTTTGTGTTCATTCTGGAATAGGGTGATATAAAAATTGGACCAATTTATATCCATTGTAACAGAATTGTCGTAATGTTGATAAATTAATCGTCGTAAACACCTTTGCATTATACAAAATTGTTATGGAGTTAATAACAATTTTAATTGATTTAAAATGATGTGTTAAGGGCCGACTGATTTTGATAGCAAGAACCGTTTGATAAGATTATCAGTGATTATAATAAATAACTTCCACTGAATATATAAATGATTAAAAATTAAATGCTTGAAGAAAAAATATTTCATGTTTTTATTGTAAACTATTCCATAAAAATTGTAAAAAGCTTGAAGATACACAGTTACATGATTTGGGCATAGTCGTCCTAGCCAGGGGTAGGGGCTCCCGACCTCCAATTTGGACAAAATCTGATGAAATTTCTGGCAAATTAGTATAATTTGTATGTAGAGAGAGAGAGAGAGAGAGAGAGACAGACAGACAGACAGACAGACAGACAGAGAGTCCCAGATTAAGGCGTGGGCTTTAGGGGCTGCAGACAAGGGGCCTCTGCCAGATGGAAAGGCCCCTATGGATTAGATAAAAAGTAATATCATCTGTGAACGCTGAATCAAACCACAGGTACTCAAAATGATCTTTTTGAAAAGAGTTCGATTAGTTTTGTATATAAATTTGTAGTAAACATACCACGACAAAAATAAAAAGCAGGAGCCTCATAGTACCTGCATGGTGGTCCGCTCACACTTTTCTGTGATGGTCGTGGGGGCAAATGGATATAATTCCAGGTGGGGAGCAAATATATATTTTCGGAATATATCTAAGCAGCAACCTTGTTATCAGTGGATAATAATACAGTCTTTTCATACGGGTACATTAAGTTGGGATTTTATGAAACAATTGTACGGCACCATTATCTTTTATTGACGATCAGGTTCCAACTTTCAACCCCCTTTACCTTAGGTAAGAAGGCTTGGTTCAGCTAACGCCCAAGAGTTCTTGTATCATAGGGGCCTATAAAATCTACAGAGTTAGCTATGATTTCAAGTGAATTTATAACGTGGCTCCTCAGGAGCCGTTGGTTATTTGACTCGCCTTGTGAAGCGATCAATAGAAATAGAGTGTAAGGGTTTGAGACAGTTTATCTGGGTTATTAATTCAAACATACCAGATTCATACATTACAGAATCTATATTTTTTATACATACATTTATTTGGACAATTGATCTCACTGTGTTCGTTTATACTCTCGCTAAGTTTCGGCCATTATACCCTAAGAAGGCCGTAGGTTAAAACGACCGAAACGTTGTGAACATATTAACAAACAAGATGAAGACCACAGTCCGAATAAATCTCTGTATCATGATAATTCCTCATCTCATGAATTCGGACTGATATTGTGGATTTTATTAAGAATTATCGAATTCAAGTCGGCTACAAGTCGTGTGTACTCGTGTAGACTGCGTGTTGAAAATCCAGGTGTGTAGACGGGGGCATCTACTTCCACTTTTATGAGGTCGGGGGCAAAAGGATAAATACTCGGAACATACTCTCCCCCAAGCAAATAATAATAGTCTTTTTATATGGGAGCATTAAACTGAGCCCATACAAGCCACTTGTTTTGAACAATTATCTCTTATCGATTAATAGATCCCAACTTTGAAACAACCTTGCCCTGATCCACATGGGAGGGTTCACCGTTTGCCTCCATGCCCATCTATAAAGGTGTGGGGAAGGGTTGCTCTCATTTTGACAGGGTTTCAAAATCTCTATCAGGTTGGCTAGATTTCTCTTGCTACACAAAACCAAATTCATATGGTCTTGGGACCAAATTGAGTAGATTCAGTACCAAAATAATCAAATGACTAAATATCCATAATCAGACGAAGCCTACAGGGAAAAATGGATTAAGATGCATGTTTTTGTTATCTATTTTTCATGTATATTTTTTTAATCGTATATCATTCGTGTGTAAGGGATAGTTATCTTCTGTCATTTTTACTTCTGTATCAAATCCTTCTTTTTCGGAAGCAGATAGACCTGTTCAGTATCAAATTTGCCCAATTATGGCCTTGAAAAGTACCAAATGACAATAGTGATCGGTAGAGAACGATTTAATGAATTCAGGTTGGTGGAAAGGATTGAAGAATCAGATGCGAAGAGAAAAAGCGACGAATATTATGGAAAGATTTTTGTTTTGTTTTGAAAGAAATGAATAATGTATCAAATTGAAATTTTTCCTTCATTTATCGATCTAAACCTGCTCACATCTATCTATCTATCTATCTATCTATCTATCTATGCATATGTATAAGCTAGTTCCCATAATCGCTGCAATATTCTGATGAATATTGAAAAGTTCGAAAAACATTCATACTTACAAGTATACAAGTGTTTTTTTTTATCCAGTAATATTTTCCAAAGTATTCTGATGAAAACAATAGTTATATTCACCTGTCAACATAGACACATACACACACACATACACACACACTCTCTTTCTCTCTCTTTATCCCTTTCTGTCTCTCTCTTTCTCTTTCACTCACTCTTTATGCATACATACATGTACACACATTCTCTTCCTCCCTCTCTTATCAATCTATACTCTCTCTCTCTCTCACTCTAATTATATATATATATATATATATATATATATATATATATATATATATGCACGCACAGGCACTTACACATACTTATATATCTACTCGTTCAGGGCGCGTACACATTTACACACACATTTTCTCTTTATCTCTACTCTCTCTCTCTCTTTCTCTCTCTCTCTACACACACGCACACACAATGCAATCAATATTTATTTCTGTCGGATTATATATCCATTTCTCAATATATATATATATATATATATATATATATATATATATATATATATATATATATATCAGATATAATACATTATATTATACTGCATATCATATTGCATATCATATTACGTGGCACACACACACACACACACACACACACATATATATATATATATATATATATATATATATATATATATATATATAAAAGCCTTTTTTACTGAATGGTTTTCCTCGTAAAGACCCGAGTTTAATCTATTTTCTTTTTGCTTTCTAATGTATGCAACTTAGATTGCAATACACATTTAATAACTCATTGAGTCCAAATGTACAATTATCTGAAAAATGAACACAAGCACAGTGTTCCATTGTAAATGAATACTGGGCGCACAAACCACATTGGTTTTTGGTCGCATTTCAAAGAACCAGAATAAAAGGCATGATTTATTCCAAGGAGAATTAGTCAGCTGTGGATAAGTCTCTTTGGACTGTGCTCTCATCCAAAGAAATCGACAAAAAGCCACGATGAATAAGCTGTGGAATAGAATACACTATTATTACATATTGTACACTAGATGGTTTATACATTAAATGCTACTTGATAGTCTTTCATACGGCATGGAAACTAGTTGGCTATTTGTGTGTGTGTGTGTGTGTGTGTGTTTAGCGAATTTTAGGTAATCCAGCAAAATATTGGTGGTAATTTGACAATGCAGAAAGTGAATAAAATTTGAAAAAACAAATCTTATATCTCACGTTTTTTTTAATTATCACGACAGGCTTGATGCATTTTGCTAGTTCGCACCAGCTTTTTCAAAAGCACATAGAATAAGGAGACGGCCCTTCTTACGTGACTCTCTTTTTCTCACTGACACCTATATCTCCCTCACTCTCTCTCTCTCTCTCTCTCCCTCTCTCTCTATATATATATTTCATTAAAAATGATGGATAATGATCATCAGTTTATTTTTTCTTCTTCTTATCATACCGGTGGACGGATCTCTGGTTTCAATCTAGGTAGATACTTTTTAAAAGATAGAGCACTTTCGGCAGCATCTTCTTGAATAAAAATATTCTGCCAAATTGCACACACACACACACACACACATATATAGTCATCCACAGACTGCTGTTTCGTTGTATCACAACTCTTTAGTGTGGCTATAGACTATCCATTATCCCATCCAGTTCCACGAGGCAGGATTGAAACCTTCGCTTCAGGCCGGTATCCTACCTCTGCGCCACGAAACTGGACAGTCAGTAAGGTTGAATATAAGCGACATATTCATTTAGCATATATTCCCCATCCACCAGAGTGCTCTATTCCCATGGAATATATATATATATATATATATATATATATATTTATATATATATATATATATATATATATATATATATATATATATATATATATATATATATATCCGATACTCTGACCATTAATCAATTCAACGGGATCGAAGAGTAGAGACCTCTCTCACTCACCGGCAGAAAGGCTTGATCACAACCCTTGGCCTTAAAAATCATCCCCATAGTTCGCCTTTTCAATATCTCCCATCAATTCTGGGGCACAGCTTTATTTCCATTCACATAGCTTCGATCACCGTCCGTATTTGAGCCTTCATCTCTTTATTGTGTTTCCATATTTTATTCCTGCCATGTCTTTCGAATATTCCGATTTTTAAATGAGGAAAATTTTAAGTTCATTTCAAGTTTTTCATTTGATTCAATATACAGAGGAATATGTTTATTATAATCATGAATAAGGGTTACAAATGGTTATTGTTATCAAAATCAGTTGGTTCAAAACAGCTCACTAAAAATGAATTGAAATGAATTAGAAAATCTGTATAATTTTTTCAATAAATTTTGTATAATGTTAAGTTGTTTATAACAATGAATTTGAATTTCGCATGGCCTTACTCTTAAGGCGGGGAATCACCGCAGATGGACTTGCTTATTTTTAGCAGCTTCGGTTTTTTTCGTAAAAGCGAAGAGGCATGAAGCAAATTTTCATAAAACGGGGATACCTGTATTACTTAAACATTGTGTTGAGTGTATAGATGTGTTTGTTACACAAGCATTTCCAAGCAAGTGAATCAGGTTTTTTAAGGATATAATCCTTGAAATTAAATAATTTCAGAAAACGTATTGTCTTTGGGAAAGATTAATTATTATTATAATCATTTTTATAAGAAAAACTCAAGATTTGAATTTCGAAAAAAAAATTCTTTAACAAGTTGATTTTCTCATAAAATTGTACAAAGGAAATACCTTTATTTTAGTGGAAGTTTTTCAAGTTCAAATTATACAGGAATGGATCGTCAGTGGTCAGGAAGGAATGCAAATCTTGCTGATATAACGGGACCATTATATGTATAATGTTAATGCATTGTAAATCATTTTATTATAGAAATAGATTATGAGTCGGGTCTGGAATTAGGACGGGTATTACTGAGAGAAAGGGGCTATTATAGGTAGAATATATTAAATACAATTAAAAAAAATATCAACAATTATGACATGGTAAAACTAATTTGAATGAAAGTTTTAATGGAAATACCAAAAATCAAAATTCTCTATATGAATGAGAGTAAAAAAAAAACACTTCATAATGTTGATTAATTTAAAACGCCAACTTCTCAACGTTTTGAACAAAAATGATTCAAGTTATTTTTTTTCATAATTCTTTAGAATTTTAATTTCTATGACATTTGAGGTCTTTAATGGAAGACATTTGCGATGAATGGCTGTATGGGTTTCATTGCGAAAGAATAATGTAGATATTATTGGCCAGCGATGAAACCAATACAACCACAATAATGAAATGTATTCTAATGCTTCTTTTTATTAATATGTTATAACTTTTTTTTATTTTCATAACAGTTACATTTTATATAATATTTACAAGAGCATATGTATGAAATTATGTATAAAAATGTAACTTTTTATTACAAGTTGTAAGACAGAATTCTATAACTTTTAGAGATTATAATTTCAAAATCTAATTCAAAATAGCAATTTCATTCTCATATTAAACATGTCTGATTATCTAAATGTATGAAACGTAATATGTATCCATATACTTTACATATTTTTGTATATCAAACACTTTTTATGTTTATTTCTCATTTTTATTTATTTTAGTTGAAGAAATATTATAAATCATTCTTATTAATTTTTGCTATTATGACTATTATTTACACACAGTTGAAGGGAACCTAGCCTGAGTTTAGCTGCGACAAAAAGCAGCAGCAATTAAGATGAAGGTGACTAGTAACCACAATTAATGATAACAACAAACACTTTTTATTGTGCACACAGATACTACATTCTAATCTGAGGCAGTGGAACAGGGTGAGACACTTAGATCCTAGGCAGAGTGCACACTTACTCTGATTCTAGACAGAAATGCCACACTAGTTGGAGAATGGATCTCAAATTTAAAAATTCATTTTAAATTAAAAACAAATATTTTGAACTTTTGTTAACCGAAAATTTAAGTCAATTTAAAGTCAAAATCATTTTTTTTTAGTAATAATTAAAAGATGAAAAAGAGAGATTTCTAAATGAATCACCGTGTAAACTCTTGTGTATATAATAATCCCATCTGACCCATTCGACTCTCCTGATTCTCCGGTCTGGCTACAGTAGGAGAGCAGCAAGGTTTGAACTCACTCGTGTTTAACCGACCTTTAATTTTTGACAAGCATCATCAACTCCTGATATGTGTTCTGTTTTCAAGTATGATCGAACTGAAAATTAGGCAGACTGCACCTTATTTGCAGGCATCTAAAATACATTTCAGAAAAAAAAACTCCATAAAAATTCCCCAACAACGTAAAAAACTGAAGGTCAGGTTGGTATTTCATTATTTGGTTTCTAGATGCTGAAAAAGAAAATTGCATCAAAATTATCCGATATTTCCATGTCAACTCAGATCGAATGTTATCGTAGTATTGAGGAAGGCGCTTATTGTGATCATTTTAGGACAGGGTCTTTTAGATAACAATATTCGGCTAATAACATTAAGCTAAGGATATATATATATATATATATTGAGAGAGAGAAACTGCTTATAGCAATGACTTTCGGGAAGTAAATTTTAGATAACAATAACCGGCTGATAACATTAGACAAAGGATATAAAAATCATCGCTATAAATTGATATAAATTTACATTCATTGTCATAAATCTATTGTGATAAACAACTTCACATTATGAAAAACTAATATGAAATTTATCGACCATTTTATTGATCTTATATTAATTTTAAATGAAATGTTTGTGAGCGACTGATTCTGATAACAAAAGCCATTTGATAACATTGTACATGATTATAATAAATGTCTTCCTCAAATAACATTTAATTCCATTTCGGATGCTTTTCATGTCTGAAGCTGATTATTGTTTTTACCATTTTGAAATACAACAAAATCTCGACTTGATGATTTTATCATCCCTCCCTCAAGATTTGCCTTCGATTTGGATCTGAGAAACTAGACTAATACACGAGTGTCCATGGCATTTCTGTTGCTAAATACTAAAAGTGCAGTAAATCAAACAATGCAGTTGTGTCTCTATATTGAAAAATGCACGACACGTTTGTTGGTCAGGAGATATGAGATGCTTAGTTCGATCGAATGACAGAGATGACGAGATCTCCACACACACACACACGCACACACACACACACACACACACACACACATATATATATATATGTATTGAGAGAGAAAGTGGGAGAGTGAAGGGGTGAGTGAGGAGGTGAGGGGGACAGAGAGAGACCAGACAGAGAGATAGATTAAGAGAGAAAGAGAGAGGAGAAAGGAAAGGAGGGAAAAAAGATATAGACATGTATATCTTTTTCTCTATATAAATGTATATACGTTGAGAGAGAGAGAGAGAGAGAGAGAGAGAGAGAGAGAGAGAGAGAGGGAAAAAAGGAAGTGATAGTTATAGACACCTATCTATCTGTACACTCATGCACACACACATAAATATATGTGTGAGACGGATAGAAGAGAGAGGAATAGATATGTATATAGCACTGTCTCTGTCTCTCTCTATATATACATGAACGTCCATAACCCTTCCTCTTTATCCCCCCTCTCCCATATAATCTCTTTCCTTCTCAATGCACTTAATTCACTACTGAATATTAATCAGCCGAATCAAAAATCTCAGATAAAAATTCAGCTAATAACGACGTGTCAGGCAGCATTTCCCTAATCAAAACATAGATAAATTTAAAAAACATTTCCCAAAAATTTGTCTGTGTTTATTAAACTCTTACTGAATACCTTATCGGGATAGATAGATGCATACATACGTACATAGTCACACATATAAACATACACCCATATACACATATATATACATATATACATATATACATATATATATATATATATATATATATATATATATATATATATATATATATATATATATATATATATATTGTCTTAACAGCTTTAAACACTGTACAAAAGTATATGGCCTAAAATTTGTCATTACAGTCTATTATTTTCCAATATATATATATATATATATATATATATATATATATATATATATATATATATATATATATATATATATATATATATATATATATATAAAGCTTTACAGCTTTTAACACTATTTGTGTATTCTGTGTCACTCCAGTCTTTTATTTCTCGAATATCTATCAATGTAATTTATGTAATTTTATGTATTTTAATGTTGGGATCATCAGCTGTTTACCATGTAACAGTTTTGGGGATTTTAAAAACAAAACCGTTGTACACATTTCAGAAACAGATCCATGGTAAACAATTGATAATCCCTACCAGAAAATTCCACTTATAGTAGTAAAAAAGATCAAATTTTGTGTAAAAAATGAAAGATAAATTCCTTTGACCATCTTTTGACAAACAGTTATGAGTGAATTTGCATAATATAAATTAAATAAATACATTGGTACAAAAATAAGTCTGTATTTAAGATCTTTAGTTTAAATTCACGAAATAACATCTTAAATGTTTTAAGATTGAAAATATTTCTATGTTGAGGAAAGACATTTTTGTTCAGCAACATCTTTAATGCGTGAGGCTGTAAAGCTTTCCAGAATAAACATATATATATATATATATATATATATATATATATATATATATTTGAAGAATGGTAATGCAACGAAATATCTGTGTGTGGATGACTCAATTATTTATTTCATATACATATATATATATATATATATATATATATATATATATATATATATATATATATATATATATATATATATATATATATATATAAGGTCCATCCCAAATTCAAACACATTTTTTTTTCATTCTGCAACAGCCGCTCTGAAGTCCGTCTATCGATGGGTCAAGTTTCCCTATTTTCTGCCCAGGATACTCTGGCAAACATTCAGAAATCATTGATTTCGAACCGAAGAATGAAATTTTATCAGCTGTCCTTTTTTAAAAACCTTTAATTTTCCAGATGGCATCCAAGATGGCCGCCAAATACTTATATCATTTTTCACTCTAGACAAGATTTTCCAATGTTTTTTGTAGTATCAAGTGTGCTTGATAACATATCAAAATTCTGCTGCAGTCTGACGGGTTTATTTGTTACATCAGTAGTCTGTTAGACCCCTAAAAACGTTCTTTCTTACTTTTGGAATTTTGGAGAAAAAACCAAAAAACCCAGAAAAAAAAAAAATTAAAACAAAACAAACTTTTTTGACCTTTTAGGACCCTATTTTCACGGGTTTATTTATAAAATCTATATTCTCCAGAATAATGTTTCTAATTTTTTTTTAACACTATCTTAGATATTTCCCTATGTACACCAGTGATGTCATAAATAGAATCAATTCTGACCATATCCATTCTTCGACGGAATCATTCAACAAGACTTCAGATTTTGACGCTGCAGTCGTTCAATTATTGACTCTGATGGCGAGTCATTTTTTTTCAGTTTAATTGGAGTAACGCACAGTTACAATAGATACATTATTTAATGTTTACTAGAGCACTAATGAAAACATTCAATTAACTTTCAGGTAGTAATTAAATACCGGTGTTAATAACGAACAAAATATGGGGAAATATGTATGTTTGAGAAAATGTTTAGTCTTTAAAGCTTCATTGCTTTGAACACTTAATATGTAATAGAATATTTTATTGACAAAAATGTCATTTCTGTCAATTATTTCCAAATATCTATTAATGCAATAATGTAAGATATTCAAAAGGTTTCGTGTTTTGCATGGAATTATATATTATAGAAGTGTCTGTGGATTCTTTTTGCTGGGATTTACAATGGAACAGTATTTTTATTAATATGATTAAACATTATCTTCCCAGATGTTTTGATCGTTATAGTTAGCTCTCACTTTTTATTTGTTCCCCTTATTACACGATTTGTTACAGTCATATGTAAGTTATTCTCTCTATCTGAATGCTTACAATCTTATAGTGTAATTCAATGATTATTTCAAAAATTTTGTTGAAATAGATTTATTGATTTATACCCGTCAGAATATTTGAGGGAAAATGTTGTTTCAAAAATATATACTTCTGGACAAAAAATTCATGGTTATAACGCTATCATAAAAACAACTAGGAATATGATGTTCGATCTATCTATCTATCTATCTATCTATCTATCTATCTATCTATCTATCTATCTATATATATATATATATATATATATATATATATATATATATATATATATATATATATTTACAGATATTCTCATTCATATGTCCAGCAAACACTCAATCTAGATAGATAGGAATAGACTGAGCTATATATATATATATATATATATATATATATATATATATATATATATATATATATATATATATATATATATATGTATAGATAGATAGATAGATTTATAGATATGAACAGATAGATATAGATAGATTGATAGATAGATAGATAGATATGAATAGACTGAGACAGATAGATAGATATAAACAGACTGAGATAGATAGGTAGATAGACAGACAGAAAAAAAGAACATATAGATAAATACGAACATAGAAAGAAAGATAGATTGATACGAACTGACTGAAAGAGATCGATAGGTAGATAGATAGATATGAAGAGACTTTTATTGATAGATATAAACAGACTGAGATAGCTTAGATAGATGTACATGTGTGTGTGTGTGTGTGAACATATATATTTATGTATCAATTTAATGTGTGTGTGATTTTAGATTCAGTATACAGCTCCCAGAAAATGAACACACATACATACATACACACACACACACACACACACACACACACACACACACACACACATGCACACACATACAAGTATTAAACAAGATACATGCGACATATTCTGTACGTAGACATATGTTCGCATAGATATAAGTATATGTTTACAAGAAATCGAATGAAAAAAATGTACATATGTATATGCATATATACACATATTTAATGTAGCATATGATACATTTTTGTATGTCAATCCATATTTATTACAACTCTCTCTCACACACGCACACACACATATATACACACATACATATATACGTATATATATAAACATACACACGTACACACATATATATGTATATATATATATATATATATATATATATATATATATATATATATATATATATATATATATATATATGTAGTACCATTATATGAGTTGCTTGTTTTAAGAGAACATTGAAAAGCAAATTTCGTTCCTCATCGTGTTTATAGAGCAAGGGTTATATGGCAATGCTTATCTCTTCTTCAAGAGACAGACAATATTGTTGTACGTGGTCCTTATAACAGGGAAGAATCTTCGACGCGATGTCTGTTACCACTATACACCTTGTTGTGTGGTAAGTTTTGCAAGCTTATCTCGCTATCATTACCATTGAATAGTGACTTCAATCACCACCGGGTGCTGCATAGCCGGGCGCCAAAAACTAAGCTAAGCTTAGTAAATAACTTACGTGGCCTATTCAAGAATAGATATTTTTCAGTGAACAGATCATGAACTTAAATAAACAAGAAGATTAGCTAGCGTCGACGAGGTGAACAGGGGTGTATATGCTCATTTCTACGAAGGTTTGTTCTTCGAGTACTGACTATAATACCTGTCCCCATATATCGTTCTTCCAACCACGCCCCTGTTCATCTTCACACCTGAACATTACTGGAGATCTCTGCAATGTGCTAATTACTTTCGGGTAATTATTGATTGAATAATTAGACAAAGTGGCAAAAAATATCTAAAAAGCTTATGCATCGTGACTTCGAATTCAAGCTCCTCGTTATCCGTTCTGTTGCTTCCGGGCTTAGGAACAAACAATTTTCGTAGTAGATAGCAGAATGATCATTTTGATATTGGCAAACCTTACCTGAAAATCTCCATGCAGTAAAGACATATAATATGAGCCATTTGCTCATATATATATATATATATATATATATATATATATATATATATATATATATATATATATATATATATATATATATATATATATATATGTATAGAGACACAGAGAGAGAGAGAGAGAGAGGAGGAAGGGGAGATAGTCTGATACTTAATAAGCTGCTTTCTCTGTATATCTTCCGCTTAATGCTATCATCCAGTTATTATAATCTATCTATCTATTTATCTATCTATCTATCATAGTCTGCGAATATCTATCTGTTCATATCTATTTATCGATCTATCTATCAATCTATCCACTTAGACAGAGACACACACGCAAACACACACACACATATACACGCATGTTTATATTGGGAAAGACAGGGGAAATGGAAAAGAGAGAGAGACAGAGACAGAGAGAGACAGAGAGGGGGGGGCTCTTGTCTGTCAGAAAAGTGGAATCTTTGAGAATTTCGGATATCAATTTCTCAGGAGGATATGTTTTTCCAATTGACATTCTTCTAAAATCAATTGTTTCTTTCGGAGATCACGAAAGATTCTAAATTGACACTTATGAATCTCGTTCAATTTATTGAAACAGATTCTGGTTTATCTAATGAATATCAAACATTGATAGGTGTGTATGTGTGTGTGTGTGTATGTGCATGTGTGTGTATGTGTGTATGTATGTGTGTGTGTATGTGTGTGTGTGTGTGTGTGTGTGTGTCTCTCTCTCTCTCTCTCTCTCTGACGGTTTGTTTTTAAGTGTGTTTGTGTGATTTTGCGTTTGTGTGTGTGTCTCTCCCTTCGTATGAGTTTGTTTTTGAGTGTGTGTGTGTATATGTTTGTGTGTGTTTGCTAGTGTGTGTATTCGAGAGTACTATATTTTTTTTTGTCACCAAGCCAATTTGACAAAATCAGTGACAGACGGATTTCTCGACAGACATGATATGAAAATGCATCAGTACAAACAATTACATACACACACGAACATATACGCACATACATACATACATACATATATATATATATATATATATATATATATATATATATATATATATATATGTACATATATATATATATGTACATATATATATATATATATATATATATATATATATATGATTACATGAATACATACACACACTTATAAATATATATTTACCCAAAATATAGATAATACGATGAGTAAATACCCTGATAATAAAATATAGATAATATGTATAAAAGTTATACATACATTATGTATATGATACGTAAGTAAGTAAATATAGACATTCACATATACTCA
This sequence comes from Thysanoteuthis rhombus, assembly GCA_963457665.1. Classification (NCBI taxonomy): domain Eukaryota; kingdom Metazoa; phylum Mollusca; class Cephalopoda; order Oegopsida; family Thysanoteuthidae; genus Thysanoteuthis; species Thysanoteuthis major. The sequence continues at coordinate 3,325,237 of OY735223.1, forward strand.
TTATATATGGACATATTTGAACATGTAAATGAACATTTTTCAAGATGAGATATGAGATATATAATAATAATTGTGATCACAAAAGCGTACACTAACATATATAAACACACACACACACACACACTCATATATATATATATATATATATATATATATATATATATATATATATGTATATATATATATATATATATGCTTATACATGTATATATACACATATGCATATATTATGCTGCAATGAGATACATAATATTTTTACAAATATATATACGTATATATATATATATGTATATAAATATATATATATGTGTGTATATATATTTATATAGATATGCGTAAATGTTCATCTATGAACATATACAATGCACAAATGCAAATTCAATATAAAGGAATATCAAACACACACACGCACACACATGCATATATTTGTATAATTATTTATCCATCGATACATATATTTAACTAACTAACTATCTATCTATCTATCTATCTATCTATATATATATATATATATATATATATCTCTCTCTCTCTCTCTCTATATATATATATGCTTATACTGTGGATGTGAAATGATCTGACAGAATGCTGATGAAAATCACCATAGGAAGGTGAAGAGAAAAACTATATGTACACATGGATATATTATCTTGATGCATTTTTTATTTGGAGTTATATTTAATGTTAAGGTAAATATATACGTGTATGAAAGTGCGAGTTCAATTGCCTATGTAATTTATTAATTATATTTCTTTGATTGGCTGTATAACTATCAAAATATTTCTATATAAGCAATGAATAATATATGTGTGTACGGTATGTTGATATTCATGTACAAATCTACCAATCGGTCGTTCCTTATCTCACCTACTCTCTCTCTCTCTTTCTCTTTGTCTGTCTCTGTCTCTGTCTCTCTATCTATCTATCTATCTCTCTCTATATATGTAATATGTGGGCTTCATATTAATGTACATTAATTCATATGTGTGTGTGTATGTGTGTGTTTGTGAGTAATTTCTTACATAATAGTATATATCTCATGTACACACCAATAATTCTCACTCATGAAGCCTGTTCCATGCATCTGAGGCTATAAGATGTATGCGCTTAATTATCTAATAACACTGCAGATAAATATCCAGATGAAATCGGTCCATGAATCGATTAATTATGAACTGAAGAAGCCTGAATCTTTCTGACAGACGATTAAATGAAGAGTTCGATTTGAGGTTGAAATAATTATTCGGTTCTCGGGTGAGCCTGTCAATATATATATATATATATATATATATATATATATATATATATATATGAAGGATAAGTGATTGGATTGAAATCTAGAGGGGCATAGTGGTAATTCTGCTCTCATATCAATCACGCACGCACACGCAAGCTCAATATATCATCACCATCAAGTCTACTGCTGAACTAAAGCCTTTACCATATCTTTCCGTGTCGAGAGCAATTGCTCGAACCTCTAACCATGTTTTAACAGCAAACCTTTCCATCTCATACCTCCATCTTGTGCCTGGTCTTTCCTTACTGTTATCACATCTTCTTGCTATGTGACCAGCCCATCTCCATTTCCATGGCTTTATTATCATTTGTGTAAAGATCAACATGGATCAGAGAGAAAGACAAAGTGAAGTTTTATATAAATAGTTGGACAACACAATATATACATACGTACATTTATGATACAAACGTATATGTATACAAGTAACATACGTTCAAATAATCGAAATAGATAATTTAAAGGGACAATACTTGATAGAAGTATTTAAATCCTAATGACTGGATGCATTTCCAAACGTAAAGCAGTTTTGGTAATACAAACAGAAATTTTGAATACTTGAATTTTTATCCATTTTTATAAATTTTGATACATCTAAAATATATTCAAATTTTTAGCTACATATTATGAGAGCATGCATATCTACACACACACACACACACACATATATATATATATATATATATATGTTATCATGAAGAATATGTATATATAGATGCATATATAAATGAATATATAAATGAATATATAAATGAATCTATTTATATATATATATATATATATATATATATATATATATATATATACTTACTCATATATTATCCTTTATATATATATATATATATATATATATATATATATATATATATATATATATATATATATATATACTTACATATTATCATTTAGGATAGAAGAATGATTTACTAGAATGAATCCAGATTATTCATTTGTTAATTACTTAATGACATACTTATTTAATTACTGATTTACTTTTTAAAAAAATCATGTAATTTACTTAATTACATTATATATACACATACATATTGTAGCGTATTGGAATATTTTTTAAACACCACAATATATGCACATACACGTATATATATATATATATATATATATATATATATATATATATATATATAATGCACAAACATATGAGAATGTACACATGTATATTCATATGTACATATGTCAGTATATATATATATATATATATATATATATATATATATATTTATATATATATATATTTATATATATATATATATATATATATATATATATATATATATGACTGCGATTGAAACAATCTGTCTAGTCATTTCAGTATTGTCAACTATTACCCTCATCCTGTCGGATATTCTGTACCCTCAAACTGAACACACACACACACACACACACACACACACATATATATATATATTAGGTCACCCTGCGTTGAACTCACTTGTAATAGTCGATAAAAGTAGTTTTCCTTATCACTGTTCCACGACAGCTGACCACCCATGCAGAGGAAGCCCTTTATTATGATCACAGATAATGTTATCAAACAAGTTACGCTCAAACACTTGTACTTAATACGAATTTAAAAGAATTATATCAATGTCATATGAATTATTCAGTGTTAATTTTTTATAACGAAAAAGTGATCACCATAAGCGGCTCCCTTTGCTTAATGTTATCATCTGGTTATTGTTATCTAAAAGACCCTTTCTCAGAGTGACCACAATGATCGGAATCCTCAGTCTATGTAAGAATACATCATCTATATGTTGAATTAAATAACTAAATAGATAATAAGTAAACAGATTTCCATATTAATCAATAGCATGAGAATCAAAGAAGTTGTCCGGGCGGCCATGTCGAGGCTGAGAGATCTCGATAAATTAATTCACGCTGAGGTTGAGAATTGGTCGGAGTGCGCATGCGTAGTTAACTCTCTTTTCGCATCATCGTGTGCTCGTGGGGGACTCCAACAAGCTGACGATGGTGCAGGGAGGTGACCAGTCTGCGCCTGTTATCCCTCAAATTGGTCATCGTTTCACTTTGAACCCCTGAAAATCGATCCGATTTTTTTTTTATGAACTCGTTTACATTGCACAGTGGTTCTCAAACCTACGGTCGTGACCCAAAGGAGGATCGCAAGTAGGACCCTGAAGATTGCAAAAGGGTTAAAAAAATTATAAGAAATTTAATAAAAATGTATTTTAAAAAATGTTTTGAGAAAATCTCCATGTATTCCAGTCTCTTTGTGTCCAATACTTTTACTTGGTTATTAAAGTTGGATACAAACCTGGCTGCTTCAGGGTCCACCTCAACCCGTACTTCAATTCTGACTGAAAATTATCACTGCTATTATACATATTATGTATATATGATAAATAAAAAATGATGAAAATACACACATTTTTTGTGTGTTAATGTATATATCTATTTAAATGAAATAAACTCATACGTATCCATGAGACAAATTGTCAGTTTAGCTCAGACGATAAGACACCAGCCTCCCTAACCGTGCGTTCAGATTTCGAATCCCAGTAAGGAAATATAAATTTCAAAAATGTATCTATCCATTAGAATGGATTTGGTCCTTACATAATTTTTGTCGATATGTAAGTTTTGACATTTTAGCTGTGTCGGTAAGAGACACGACTACCGATCAGTCAGTCGTGTATTTAAATCATGGTAGGTGAATTTTTATTTATACTCCCCCAAATTCGGTGAGGATTGTTTTTGTTGTTCCTGTCTTAGAGTTTAACAATAAAGCGTCTACAAATATATGAACACAGACGATTCCTAATATCTCCAAAACATTTTTGAAGAAGCCAGAATGAACTTGCGAAACGTTAAAATAAACTAAGAAATCTCATTTATACACAGTAAGGTCTTCTGAATTGTCATTTCACTCTAATACAAATATAAATACAAAATATTAATTGAATCCTTTTTAAAAGGATAATTTAGAGAACTTAAACTTTGATTCAGCTTTCACAAATGAAATATCTTTCCACAATCTGTGGAGTTCCTCAAGGTGATGGAGGCCCTGGGCTCCCCACCCCTAAATTCAATGTCATAATACAGCACGGAACCAGATTCAAATTTCCACGCTCAGAATTCGAGCCAAACACTTTTGCGACCTTTCCTCCAACACTCTAGCCCAGTGATTCTCAACCTGCGTGATATTGCACCCTGGTATTCAATTTTGATTCTTAAGTGAGCGCTGAGTTGCTGCGCAAAAAATGGTGGGCGTTTTGAAATTTTGGTGGGCGGTATGAGATTTTGGTGGGTGGTATAAGATTTCGAGTACTCAAGTCCGTAATTGACAATAAAGAATGAGTCAATCATGAATCTACCAAGCAGTACTGTGTTAACGCACTTAATGTCGTCACACCTTCCAAAAATGTCTTAATGTCTATGTAGGTTTACTAACGTCTGTACTACACTCTATGTAAGTAGGTACGTGATAAATATATACATGTAAGACTCTTGAAAGATTACCAGACACCAGACACCAGACACTGAAATCGCTTTGATGATATCTAAAAACCGTATGTGTGTGTGTGCTGAACATTTGATGCAACTGCTTTACATTGCATTCATTAAAGAATCTCGTTACGTGAAAGCCGTTCTCATTTATTGCTTTGTAAGAATTGGAAATGTTTCGGAATCCTTTTGAATATTTACTACGCAGGTGGTCGGTGGAAAGAAGATCCATTTGAAAGTTTGTGGTGACGCCAATATGTTTGAGAACTCCTGCTCTAGCTGCTTTGTCATCGCTCTTGATTCAGACATGGTCTATTTGACTGAGTCATTGGCCAGTAGTCCACTGCTGTAAACACTGACTTGGCACTCAATCATTCTAATTGTTCTATTGGTCGAAAATGACATCGTGCGGTCTCTTGTACAAAACTTTGACCCAGCCTTTCTTAACCGGGGTTCCACAGAACCTAAAGAGATTGTTAATAGTTCCTCTAAGATTTTATTTAAGCGGGAGATAAACACTTGACTGTCTCATTTCAGAAGAAGAAGAATTTTTTTTTGTCTTAAGTTGCGCCCAAAATGATTATTTGTGCAACAGAAGTCAAGCTCAAGTTCTGCTCTAAATAGGTACTATTTACAATTCATTAATGTTAAAATTGTACCAACTTGACTTTTTTTGATAGATTTTTATTTCTTCTGCTAATTAATTTCAAAACTTCATTTTCGTCCCAGAGTGGACTTTATAATTATTGTAAATCTGTCAGACATTGGCATTTACAGCTTTGTAATTTAAGACATGAATGAGAGAGAGAGAGAGAGAGAGAGAGAGAGAGAGAGAGAGAGAGAGAGAGAGAGGGGGGGGAAGAGAAGTAATGTCATGACATGAGTCCTCGGTATTTTTCTTTTGATGAACATTGAATTTCTGTTATCAAAAATATTGACGAACTCTAACTATTGAGTTTAGACTTTATTTTCATTTGTCACAACGACAACAATGGCCTCACCAAAACCAGTGACGTCATGACGGCTCGAATAAGAGTTATGTCCGCAAAAACTGATGACGATTTCATTCTCTCAACTCAGGTTGACTTGTTTTATAACAGGGAATATTAATAAAGGAGTTTGGAAATAATGTAGTGTAGAAAAATAAATTCTTCTTCGATTACCATTTAGATGTTAATGAAGCAAGGAAGTTTGATCCTAGCGCAGCCAAGCTTGTACTCTAATCAATCACAGTTATACACCGACTCATTCAACAAGCAAAGGCTGTCCAACTAGAAATTATTAGGGGAAACCTTATCCCATCCACCTCATAGCCCTGATTTTGCCCCTCCAGACTGCTTTTTGTTCCTTAAACCCAAAAAACTTTTAAAGGGGATATAATTTGAGTCACTCGATGATACTAAAACAGCCGTTTAAAAATGGTGTAAGCCGAGGAGAACAGAATTTTCAGAGGAGGATTAAAGAGATTGGAACACCTCCTTCAGAATTGTATTGACCTCGATGGCAGATGTGATGAGAAACAAAAGGGTCTCTTTCATTTTAAACATGTCATGTTCACAATTTCAACACAAATAAGCTATTCTCCAATGTTTTTAAAAAAAATTACTATTCTTAATTCAGTGGCATAGATAACCCCCCTTTTTTTGCTATCCCTTTGATGTGAAAAGTGGTCGAAAGGCCCCGTTTACAGTGATCAAAACTTACCAAAAACAAAACATAATGATGAAGGTTTCCAAGATTTTGTAGCTATAATGTTTTGCTTACCCTTGTATACTGATTTTGAATAAGATTTTCTAGATTGTCCGATTTTGATAACAATAACTGTTCAATAACATTAACCGTGATTATAATGGACGGCCTCTTCTGTATTAAGAGAATCGGAATTTTATCGTTAATAAAGCATTACACTCAATGTCGAGCTTCTCTAAAATACAAATGATTACTGCAAAATTAACTCCTAATTTTCCCTGGGGGTAAAACACTTTGCAGGATTGATCAACGTCTGTTCGCAGGAATTTCAGAAATGAAGGTAATGTGAATTTATGACTTCTGGTAGAGACCAACCGAGAGAAATTGCTCCATCAAAATTTATGTACATTTCAACAATTTCTGATGTATATATACATATATATGCATGATTATAAATTGCGTTTTATTATATAGAAACTTATTTGAAATGATTTCCCGTCGTTACACGGTTTATGTATCATTCTCCCCAGACAACGTAAAAAGAATAAACAACTAAAGAAAATTAGGTTACTGCAGGAATTGAACCTGCCACCGATAGGGTAGCCGCCTCAACGTAGTGATGCTCTTACCACTGAGTTAAACAGCTGCTGGTAATAAATAGACCCAAATAACTGCCTTCAACCCTAATCCTCAGCTCGTTTATCATGTAATATAACGCAATTTATAATAATTCTGTCGGTTCACATATATCCATTTCTTAATATATATATATATATATATATATATATATATATATTTATATATATGTATATATATAATCATACTAAATACTTATACTTAATCATACTATATATATATATATATATATATATATATATATATATATATATATATATATGTATATATATATATATATAACTTTTAATAGTATGATTTTAGTTATTACACATAGGATTATAACAAGACCTTGAACGCGGTTGTGAATAATACAAAAAATATTCGAACGAATTAACGATACTAATCTAAGTACATCTCTCTCTATATATACATATTTTATTAAGAAATAAATACATAATCCGATAGGATATTCATGAATGCGTTATATTTCTTGAAACTGTGTTTGAAATGACCTCTCGTTGTAACACAGAGAATAAGTCCCTTGGCCTAGACAGCATAAATAGAAATAAGCAATTAAAGAAAACGCCGTCTAGACCGAGTGACTCATACTCCATGTAACAACGGGAGGTCATTTCAGACACAGTTTCAAATAATATAATGCATTTATATATATATATATATATATATATATATATATATATATATATATATATATATATATATATACATATTGTGAAGCTTGATTTAGTCATGCACAGTAATATGGTACCTTGTGCAGATCGAACTCTCTACACTAGCGATTTGACCCTCGAGACGCTATAGGCACCCGGTTGTCGGTTCATCAACTAATCTCATATATACAGTGGATGCCAAAAGAATCAAGTTCAGCATTATTTTACATCCAGCTTCAAAATTGACTTATGAAAACAAAATTGAACACTGAAAAGTTACTTACGAGAATTAGGAATATCTAATCCAAATGCTTTAAAGTTAGATCATAAATGATACCTGATAATATCTGATTTGACTGCGGAATGTTCCAGAAGAAATAATAAAACCCAGCTGTGTTCAGAAGAAAACTCGCCATCACAATCAGAAATTGAACAACCGTAACATAAAAACTTGAAGTCATGGGAAAAAATTTCATCGAAGAATAAATATGGTCAGAAATGATTCTATTTATGACATCACTGGCATTTTACGCTGAAATAGAATTAAGAAAAAAACAAAAAAAAACAATTAAAACTTCTAGGTTCTCCAAAAACCTTAAATAAAAGATGCGGGTTCTGGGTGTTTTTGATGGTGACAATTGTGTCTTTAACCATTTGGGCGCTGGGAATTGACCGAAATATCCCCATGAAGAAATGAGAGCAGTTTGAGATTGGATGAAGTTCTGATGGAGAATTTGTAGAGGATACTGAGGAAGGTGCTCGAGATTTAGAGAAGACTAACTTCCACTGATGGCCGTCTGATATAGATATTTTCTAAGGTCAGTTTAGTACGGTACTATGCAATAATTGTGCAGCACCCAGTGAGGTCCAAACTCACTACAATTTGTAATCGGTGTGTGGGACAGGTCAGTAGATATCTCAAGTAGGCAAATAATATTCTCTAAAAAAATAAACGCCAAACTATTGATCTAGAATCTCAGTCTCTGCCTCTCTCTGTCTTTGCCTGTCTGTTTGTCTTTCTCTGCCCCCTCTCTCTCATTATCTCTGTCCGTCTGTCTCTCTCTCTGCCCCTCTCTCTCTCTCTCTCATTATCTCTGTCCGTCTGTTTCTCTCTGTCTTTTCCTCTCTCTACCCGTCTCTGTTTACCTCTCTGTCTGCCTGTCCTCAACCGTCTCTCTCTCTCTCTCTCTGTCTCTGTCTCTGTCTACCTCTCTGTCTATCTATCCTGTAACTGCCTGTCTGTCCCTGTCTCTGTCTGTCTGTCTATCCGTCTCTATAACTGCCCGTCTCTCTATCTCTATCTCTGTCTCTGTTTTTCTGCTTGTGTCTGTCTGTCTGTCTGTCTGTCTGTCCACCTCTCTCTTTCACACACCGTCTGTCTGTCTCTTTTCTGTTCTTGGTCGCCCATTTTTTATAATATTGTCGAATGTTTTTTGAGCGTAGAACAGCCTAGAAGACTTCTTTACTTGTCAAAGGTTGAACTGCTTACCGCACCGGGATCTACCCTAGGTAGGTGGATAGTGAAAGGTATTAATCAAGTTGCTTTTAATTTAGTGTAGTTATGTATGTATAGGTGACAGCTCTTCCACTTAATTAAAATTCCAATTAATATTTATTGTTCGTATCAATTAATTAAAAAAAAACATGGAAGCCACGAGACCTTGTTGAAGTGTCCGGGCACGGGGTTGGACTAATAGTAGGTCAAATAATTTGTTTGTTGAATGGTCCTACCAGAGTTGCGCATTTAAGACACCGTCAACCAAAACTGTCACCAATATTGTCAACACTGGTTTCTTCAGTTTTCAAATTGGACTGGCTGACTGTGTATGTATGTATGTGTGTGATAGGCCGCACCAATGGGGCTAGAGGGCTGAAAATTTCAAAATCAGTTTTTTGTTGCGGACATTTGAGTCCTGATATCAGACACTACCAGTCGAAACTGCCAACATCTACGAAGGTTTCTTCAGTTTTTATGTTGGTCTGACAGTCTATGAATGTGTGTATGTATCACGCACACAGGTGCAGCAATGGAGCTATTGGGCTGAATTTTCACCATTCACTAATAAAGTCTAGAGAAGACTTTTTTTTTGTTTTTCGAAAAATTCCTCAACCCTAAGTTGGTCGGGGGATCAATGTACAATATAAGTCTATGCTAAATTAATCCCTTATTTTATGTCCGACAGCATTCACGTTTGTTTTTTCGAAAAATTTTTTTAGTGATCCCTACCCAACAAAAGGCGAGCGAAGTAACTTATTCATCGATTAGCCTTTTTTTTTCTAATTTCTTATTGATCACCTTTACAAGGCATGCTGCCAAAAGACGTTGGGCACGCGACGATTCCTATTGAGTGACTAACCAGACCTATCTCATCCACATTTACAGATAGTTTTTATATTTATACATCGTATTTAGAATGAGTTTAATCAACGAACGAGGATTTTTACAGCATTAACAATGTTCCGGTCTGGTTAGTCAATCGACAACAACCATAGCAGGAACAATGTCTTTTGGCAGCATGCTGTGTTCGGGAAGAGCAAAACCATTTTTTCTTTAATATAATAAAAAGTAGAGCTCACTTGCTCCATTGGTGCAGCCGGTGTGCATATTACATACATAGCTAGCCAGCCAGTGCTACTTAAAAACTGAAGAAACCTACGCCCAGTTTTGGAGACAGTTTCGGTTGACGGTTTCTAATACGAGAAAAGCCGATTTATTCAAGACACAGACATCTTATACTTTTCGAAATTTGGTTTTACATCACCTTTTTCGCTTTGACGAAAAAATTAAACGAAGCCAGTGATAGTTCATCATGAATTTTCATTGAAAGTATTCCGATGCCAGACGCAAAATTCGAACCTTGGTCCTATAGATTGCGACTACTGCTCCACTGTCGATATGGTTGACAAAACGCTACTTACTGAGCCATGTAGACTCTCAAGATGACAGCTATTCAAGAACAAAACTGAATGCAAATATGAAAAAAATAATTACAAAATAACTGTGTTGCGCTAAACCCTCTGTCCAGTCCTTTCCGATACCCTGTCTGACCACAAGCGGTAGAAGTGGAATGGAGATAGGTATTTGTAAAGCTTCATATAATGGTTTTGACCAAGGTAATTCAATAATTATCTTTTGCTTCCCCATCTCTCCCTCCTCTCTTTCTCTCTCTATCTATAGATTCGTGTGTGTGTGTGAGTATCTATCTATCTATCTATCTATCTATCTATCTATCTATCTATCTATCTATCTATCTCAGCCTATTCTTATCTATCTATCTATCTATCTATCTATCTATCTATCTATCTCAGCCTATTCTTATCTATCTATCTATCTATCTATCTATCTATCTATCTATCTATCTATCTATCTATCTATCTCAGCCTATTCTTATCTATCTATCTATCTATCTATCTATCTATCTATCTATCTATCTCAGTCTTTTCATATATATCCAGTTATCGAGATATAAATAAAAGTATAGAGTAATTAGGTATAGAAATATAAGGATAGATAGATAGATAGATAGATGATGAACAGAGATCGATATATATATATATATATATATATATACATGAACCGTCTGATAGATAGATAGATAAATGGATCGATATGAACTGTCTGAAACAGATAGATGAATAGATAGATAAACAGACGCACACACACACTCACACACACACATATATATATATAGATGGATAGATATATAGATAGATAGATATGAACTGTCTGAAACAGATAGATGAATAGATTGATAAAAAGACGCACACACACAGACACACACACACACACACACATATATATAGAGAGAGATAGATAGATAGATTGATAGATATTAGATATGAACTATCTGAAATAGATAGATAAAGTTTGTTAAACCAGTTCTCTACTACCACTAATAGATGTTAAATGAGTTGAACGATATCTCTTCATCTCAAGTCAGATGCATTTGTTTAACCAACAGAGAGATCTGCTAATTTGTAATTAAATAAACATAGCAACAATTCTGTTTCCCGGCCTACTAACTGCAAATCAAGGAGGACCTTAGTTATTTGCACTCTCTTTGTGGAAAAATCTATACTATTATCACACTTGTCACGACTTCCGTGCGTTACACTCTGATTGGTCAATTCATCCAAAACAGAGAGAGAGAGAGAGAGAGAGAGAGAGAGAGAGAGAGAGAGAGAGAGAGAGAGAGAGAGAGAGAATTTAGAATAGATAATTTTAAATCAAGCAGACGATAGAGACAGTTTGTTTCTATGTCACGTTATAGAATTAGAAGTTTGTAAAAAGTCTGTGTTGGTTTACCAGAGAGTTTTTTTTGAATGATAATGTATTATCCCCCAGAGATCACATGCAAAGAGACCGGGACCGATGGAATATAAGATGGCGTGACGCCTATGATAGAGATCATGGGGAAAGTCTATGTCCAACGACGGATATTAAAAGGCCGCTGCTGATGATCACATATTCTGTTTTTATTCTAGATTGAATAAATCACCCATTTAATTTGAGATATTAATTATTTTATAACTGTGAATAAAATAAAGAATGAAATATTACTATCTATAAATTGTTCCTCGTTGTACTTTAAAAAAGTAGGAGAGAAAAGGAAATTAGGTTGTTTACTGAAGGGGTAGGAAGGTAGTGGGGAGAAAGGGGTTAGGTAGTTTAATAAGAGGCTAGGAAGAGAGAAGAGAAAAGAAAATTAAGTAGTAGAAGGGGGGTAGTTGGATGAAAGAGAAAGAAAGAGATGGGTAGAAAAGAATTGTATCGAGAGGGAAAATTTACGCATATGAAAACAAATCCATGTTTGTATAACATTGAAATAAAAGCATGGGCCAACAACGATTGGAAAGGATAGGGGAGAGAATGATCAGACAAATTGGATAATGGATAATCTTAACCGTCAACACTCGTGAAATTTCCATGGGTTCAGCTCGTTCTAAATATTTGACGGTATGGTTGGATATAGGGATTGTTGTCTACGGTGAAAAGACGGTGGGGGTGTTGGGCGTGTCCCCGGGGAAGGGAAGTGGATGGTTCTGTAAAACAATCGACACTGCTAGAGTGGGAGGTGGTAAATAGAGGGTGGGGGTGGAGGGTTTTTCTATCCAAGTGTTGGAATAACAACGTTATTTGCAACTGGGTCTCCGTTTAGATGTGCCTTTGTCGATAGCTTGATAGGTTGGTAAGATAGAAGGAAATGGCATTACCTGTCTACTTCAACCAGTTCATATTTATCCATTTATCTCTGTTGGTTTGCGTCTGTCTCTCCCTCTCTCCCCTCCTCTCTCTCATATCTGTGTATCTCTATCTATATGATGGTCTATTCATCACTTTGTGTCTATGTTGTTAATATGTATGTATGTATGTATGTATGTATGTATGTATGTATGTATCTATCTATCTATCTATCTATCTATCTATCTATCTATCTCATTCTGTTCATATATATATCTCCGTCGGTTCATATTTATCTGTCTGTTCATATGTATGTATGTATGCATGTATGTATGTATGTATGCATGTATGTATGTATGTATGTATGTATGTATGTATGTCTCTCTCTCTATCTATCTATGTATCTCTATTCATATCTATCTCTGTTCATATCTATCTATCTATCTATCTATCTATCTATCTATCTATCTATCTATCTCTGTTCATAACTATCTATCTTCTCAAATTCCTTCTTGATCTGAACTATTTTTATCGGCCTTCCCCTTTTCAAAGCCTCCCCCTCTGACATTCCCTTTTATCTCTTCTATCTCTCATCCCACCCTGCCTCAAATCTTTTACCCCCCTTCCAAATCTCTACTCAACCTTCCACACGAATCCAAACAGTTTTCGATTCATTCCACCGAAAGAATTTTGTTCGATCTTTCCAAAATTCATTTTTTCAAAAAAAAAAAGAAAAAAAAAAGAAGATTCAGATTTTGTTTTGAAACATTTTCCAACTTTAATGTCAACTCAGCGATTGCTTGTCTGCCTCCAAATCGAAATTGAAAATTCAGTGGATGTTGGGGGTCGTTGTTACTATTGAACTTATTAGATGGGGTTCTCAACCTGTCACAGAGATCCTGCAATTGCGGGGAGACGGGCAATATATTTGAGGAACCCAGAAAAAATCTAAAAAAAATAATCAAAAAGATAATCTAAGAAAATCTGAAAAATAATCTTTAAAAAATCTAAAAAATAATCGAAAATATCTGGTGGTGGTGATGGTGGTGTGAGTGTGTGTGTGTGTGTGTATGTAGGGGCAGCTGGACCTGAGGCCGACACCGTCTGTCACCAATTTACAAATAAAACAATGATACTAATACAACTTTTTTAGAACCAATTAAATCACCACTATTGCGACTAGTAATACATTAATTTCTACCGAACTAATGTCAACTGAACTACTATTCACTTGAAAAAGAAAAAAAGGCAATAATTTTTATTCCGATAAGTGCATTGAAATGTCTCTCAAAATTCACTGATGCCTCGTACGAGTATACATAAGATGATATCTATTTATCTTTCCTTCGTTTCACACTTCCAAGTAAAACGAAGTAGATTGCTAGATAGATAGATAGATAGATAGATATGAATATAGATAGATATATAGATGGATAGATAGATAGATATGATCAGTATGAGATATGGATATTTAAATCTCTCTTTCACCCCCTCTCTCACTCTCTCTCTCACACCTCACACTCTCATATAAGACAATGCTGTGACCTGTTATGTCATCCTTTCAGGGAATATGAATGAATTGATGTGACTAGAATGAATCCTGATTTTCAAACACATTTGCAAATAAATAGGTACATGAATGAATAAGTAAGGGAGACTACTCCATTATTAACACTTAATATTTATCTTCCTTGACAAATCGGTCATTATAATATAGATGTGGGTAAGCGCGAAGTCAGACCCAACACTATTATCAAGTCGCAAATCATCAAGATTTCTTGCATTTTTTTTTTCAAATTAGCGCAGTATAAGAGAATCTAAATCTAAATACACCTACAACGTTCCGGCTATTGAGAGGTGACCAACAAACAAACAAAATCAGACTTTTAGTATCATCTGATGTATCGGCCCGCAAAGAAGGCAGTGCAGTGTCGAGTTTGAAGTTTTGGAGATAAATTTAATGAAGGATAAATAGATAAACCATTACAGATTATAGATTTTCGATCAAAAATTATAGATCTAATCTTAGATACAAAATATCTAAATTGACGATAGATCTGAAGTTATATATGAAATATCTAAATTATCAATGCTTTAGAGAAGTAAACAAAATACTTCGAAGCCGTAGTTTCATAAAACGGATAGAGAATTATTTTCTATGACTATCATGGCAGGCTGCTCTGCACTCCACGAAGTCTGGTCCCTCCCGACCATGTATCTTTGGAATGGGCGCTACCCTAATATAGATATAAAGAGAGAGAAGAATACGAATGAAAATGAATGTACCCTGCTGATTACCACTCTATAATCAATGAATCAATAGATATAAAGCAATTAAAGAAACATTTTATTTATTGAATTACTTTGATAAAACCGAAAAGAACTCTAGAATTAGAAAGAGAAATCGATTGATCAATGAGAAACGTGAAAAAAAAATCCTTATTAAAAATA